>JAGGCT020004150.1:1315338-1330338 GCA_017654935.2 Phymorhynchus buccinoides
TGTGCGAGTTGAGGCTGAGCGGTGTGGCTCTCTGGTGTGGCCTAGGCCTAGTGGCCTTCTTTTCCTCATTGGGGCTGCCCGCTTTTCTTCTTGGTCATTGCTAAATGTATTTCTACATGCACACTTTCACACCAATCACACACTCTTTCACTTTTCTTTTTTTTTAAACAAGATTTCCAATTTTCCATCATTTCCCCATCGGCTTTTTGTTGTGGTCATTTTAATCTTTTATTTTCACAAATAAATGTATCCCAAAACAACATCCATTATTTTAACCCACTGCTTTTTCTTTTTCTCTTTTTTCCCCATGTTCATGTTCCTTTCGTGATACGAAGCAAGCGTGCGTCGTTTCCTTCTGCCAAAGTATTCTAAAAAAGCTATTCATCAGCTTATTAATACATAAATGCTTTAAACATACGCACTCATTATATACACTAACCTAAAAGGAAAATATGAACACAATCTATTATTAAAATTCTGGGTTGATGTCGTGAGTGACCAGTGGACGCAAGGTGGTGGAGGTGGGGGTGTCAGCGGTTTGTAAAGGGGAGTAGTGGAGATAAAGAAGAGCATAGAGAGAGAAAGAAGGCAGTCATTCATCGTTTTATTCTGTTTCATTTCTGTATTAAAAATAGATTCTAGATGCTTGAGGTTTCCGTATTTGAAGTTAGAAATGGAAACTTTAGCTATCAGGAGTACATGATTAATTTCATTAATAAAACCATGTTTCTGGTTCTTAGGATTAGCCAGACCAAAGAGTGCTATTTCGTCGTTAATCGTAAGGTGATAATTATATGTAGACAAAATGAGTTGCTGTATTATTTTCCAAAAGGGCAGTATTTTAGGGCATTGAAAGAATGCGTGTTCGATGAAGTCAACTTCTGTGGGACACCATGAACATCTGTTAGAGTTTACTATTCCCATTTTATGTAGCAGGATGTTTGTGGGGTAGATGTTATGGATAAACTTGAAGTGTAGCAACCTCAGTCTTGATTCTTTTGTGCACAGGTGTGCCGTATTGAAATACTTTGTAATGTCGACGTTAAGTTTTCTGTGCCAAAATTGTGACGCGCATATGTCATGATTTTGTTGTTTGACGAACATGTATCTAATTGTGGAATTGTTGAGAGCGTTTAAGGGGCCTTCTGTTGTGGTGATGACGTTGTCAATGGGTTGGTGTTGTGGGTCTGCGCCTAATTCGTCTTTCCATTTTTGTGGTATAGCATTAATCAAAGCGTTGTGTTCAAATAAGAGGCCAGGGTGATAACCTACTCTTTCTGTTATCTGAGCATAATTCATGATATTTCCGTTTAGCAGGAGGTCCTGCATATAATGTACACCCGCTTTGGCCCATTTCTTGTAGTACAGGGGAGCACCTTTGTATTTAATGTTCGTATTGTTCCAGATGGGCTCTGTGTGTATGTTTGTTACTGGTCTGTCTGTGTTAAACAGTGTCACTGTTCTCAACACCTGTTTCCAAAATTCTGAGTGGATTGCATCGATACCCTGCATTTTGGATGGCATTACATTAGCGTTTAATGCACAGTGTATGTTAGTAAATGGTGCCAGTAGTTCTCTGGCCTGAAGTGTCCAGTAAGGGTTATTTGAGTCTTCGTTTAGAAGCCGTACAGCCCATTTAACCAGGAACATGTTTTGCTGATGCTCTATGTTGATCATTTTGAGGCCACCATCTTTTATATCTAAGCCTAGAACGTTCCTTTTTATTTTTTCAAAGGCTATCTTGTTGTTTGTCTTCCTTTTCCATAGAAATCTGTAAATAATAGTATTGATCTGGGCTTGCACCGTTTGGGGAAGAGCAAGGGATTGTAAAACGTAGGTGAATTGAGAGAGAAGAAGAGTTTTGCTTAAAATAATTTTACCATACAGTGATGGGTTTCGGTTTTCCCAAGATGTTATAGTTCTCCTCATTGCATCTAATTTACCTGTCCAGTTCTCTTGGATTAGGGATGCCTGAGTGTCTGCAGAAAAATAAATACCTAAAATTTTGATTTTTCCTTTTAACATGGGGATTTCTTCGACTTTTCCAATTTCGTTTTGTCTTCTTCCCAGCCAAATCCCTTGACATTTAGATTTGTTCAAATTTAATCCAGAGTGCTCTTCAAATTTTTCTACAATTAAAATCGCTAACTCTATGTCTTTTTCATTTCTCATTGTCAGTGTTGTGTCATCTGCATACTGTTTGATTTTAGAATTAGCTGTTTGCCTTCCGTTTTGAATTTCAATCCCGTGTATGTCTTTATTATTTCTTATCTTAATGGCAAGCATTTCTACTGCAATTACAAAAAGTAGGGGGCTTAGGGGGCACCCTTGTCGGATCCCTCTTTCTGTTGGAAACCAATCGGATAACCATCCTCCATTGTGAATACAACTCTCAGTATCTTTCATTGCTGTTTTAACAAAGTGGATAAAATTGGGTCCGAAGTTAAAAATATCCAGTGCTTGGAAAATACATGTTTTTGATAGTGTATCAAAGGCTTTTGTGAAATCTAGAGCTATAACAGCACCTGTTTTATTGGTCTGATTAAAATATGTTGTAAGATCATCTATGAGTCTTAAGTGTGTGGCTATTTTCTCTGCCTTGCACGGCTTCCAATTTTGTTTCCACATACTATCTCTTTTTGTCTCTGTCTTTTGCCCTGCCTTTTCCTGCCTCTCTCCCTGCTCTCTGTCTCTGTCTGTCTGTCTGTCTGTCTCTGTCTGTCTGATTGTCTCTCTCCCTCTCTCTCTCTCTCTCTCTCTCTCTCTCTCTCTCTCTCTCTCTCTCTCTCTCTCTCTCTCTCTCTCTCTCTCTCACACACACACACACACACACACACACACAAAGCAAAACAAAAGCATGTTATTGCTTACTCTATTACCCTCTATAAATAAAATTCATTCAATTCAATTCTCTCTCTCTCTCCCTCTCTCTCTCTCTCTCTCTCTCTCTCTCTCTCTCTCTCTCTCTCTCTCTCTCTCTCTCTCTCTCTCTCTCTCTCTCTCTCTTAACTAGGCTAGGCTAGTAGGGCCTAGTGCGTGCGTGCTTCCACCACACTTTCCTCACTGGAGTTGCTGTCGTCTGCTAAACCTCATTATTCTCTCTCTCTCTCTCTCTCTCTCTCTCTCTCTCTCTCTCTCTCTCTCTCTCTCTCTCTCTCTCTCTCTCTCTCTCTCTCTCTCTCTCTCTCTCTCTCTGTGCGTAAGCAGTCTTGCTTTCACTGGAGTTTGTGTCGTCTGCTTAAACTTGCATGTCCCAAAAAATATTATGCATAGCATACGAATAGCATGCAAAAAAATTGCAGAATTTTGAAAGCCAAACGATTTTACATTAAAGTTGTGTATTATTACGCTTCTGCAAAGAGAATTATGAAGAAAACAAATTTTGTGTTGTAAGAACGAGGCGTGAATTGTATGATGATAATACCCTTGGCAGGGCCCATCCTCATTTTGGCATTTTTTAAAAAGTGTACAACCACCATTACTAAACCTTTGCAAAATCACAGAAGTGCATTGCTAAACTTTTGCAAAATCACAGCAAGTGCATTGTTAAAAATAAATAAAAGCTGCATTCATCATAAAAATGACAACAAAAATAATAAAAGGACTGCACACAACATTTTTACTTCTCGCCTTTTAGGCGGGAAAAACCTTTTCAGGGCCTCAAATGGCACACCGTTAAAGGGGCACTCTGACTTATGAGTTTTTGTAAGAAACACGCTGAGATCACCAGGAAAACACCCTTTACAGAGATTGCAACACTTACTTTGCTCTGGTTTTCTATAAGTCAAATCGGCGATTCCTCTTTGGCGGAGGAGCAGGAAGTCTAATGCTTTCACTCAAAGAGAAGGCGAGCGCTGTCTCTTTTCTGATGGCTGCTAAATCGTTTGCACGAAAGTTTTGCAATACAAGCATTAAAAAAAAAAAAATTAAGGTCAAGATGTGCCACCCCCCTGCATTTCTCGGTTAATTCCATTTTTCCGTTTTTGCCTTTCTTACTAAGCATAAAGCTGTATTTTATTAACATTTTTTTTTAGCTAATAACCTTTTTGGAATACTAACCCTATCCCATAACCCTAGGCCATTATCTAATAGGACCCCCCCCCCCCCCCCCCACCCCCCCATGTACTGCAGTGTACGGCGTCATTTGTCACAGTCGTGGTTGATTGCGTTTTTCCGTTTTGTAGGGTTGGGTGGGTGGCAAGGTTAAGCTTAGGGCTAGGGTTAGGGCTAGGGTTAGTATTCCAAAAAGGTTATTAGCTAAAAAGGTTCATAAAATACAGCTTTATGTTTGGTAAGAAAGGCAAAAACGGAAAATTGCAATTAACCAAGAAATGCAGGGGGGTGGGGGTGGGGGGGGGGGGGGGCACATCTTTACCTTTACCCGTTTATCTAAAGGAGTTTTACTCACAACAAAAGAACCAGATCCATTTTGTTTGTTACTGCACTACAAAAAAAGAAAACGCTTCAACCACAATAAGTGAACTTCACCAACCCAATCCAAAATGGCTTTTCTCCAGTATCTCTGCCAAAGAGGAATCACGCTGTTTTTACAGTTTAATTTCTAGGAAACCAGAGCAAAGTGACTTTTCTGATCCTTGAAAAGGCTGTCTTTCTGGTGATCTCGACATGTTTCTTGCAAAAACTCATCCGTCAGGGTCCACCTTTAAACATTCTTGCTACCCCCCCCCCCCCCCCCCCCCCCCCGTTGCCAATCGCTAACTATACTAAGCTACTGTCGGCCACGCTCCACCCCACCCCTTCACTGTCGTCTGCTTAAGCCTTTGCAAAATCACAGAAGTGCCTTGCCAAACTTGCTAAATCACAGCAAGTGCATTGTCAAAAAAAGATAAATTAAAAAATGCATTCATCATGATAATAACAAAAACAAAAGTAAAATGACTGCACACTTAACATTTTTATGTTTCGCCTTTTTGGCAGGAAAAACCTTTACAGGGCCTCAAAACAAAGCGAAATGTATCATGTCAAATGGATTTCATTTAGCAGACGATATTCTCTTGGGGGGGGGGGGGGGGAGTATACTGTGAAGCAAAGCTGTTCGTTTTGCTATTACTCGGATATTAGAAACAACATTTTTTCTTTCTGTATTGCTTGGCATTGTAAATTCATCAAACCCTTTCTTTTGAAGAAATACTTACGGATGGATTTTACATTCTTCTATCCTCACGTTCATTTATCAGTTGACTATTCCTTGACCCCGCCCCCTTTCTTCTTCATCCATGTGCATCACACGACCGTTGAGAGACTCATGAATATGCTTTAGCCTAGCAATCTGACCAAAAGCTATGGAAGCAGGGTAAGTCTCTATAGGCCTAGTACAAAGGTTAGCAGACGGACACAATCATTTGACAGTCAAAGATGAACATGAGCCAAGTTTGGTTCTTTTCAGTTTCATTCACACAACCGTAGGCTGAGCCTAACCATACTCTCGTTGTGTTTATGACTCTATCTCAAAAGTCAAAGTCTGGTTTCTCTCAGTTTCATGACAACAACCCTAGGCTGATCCTAGCCCTGTTCTCTTCAGACCCTCGATCTCAAAGTCTGATTCTTTTCAGGTTCATGACAACCCAAGGCTGATCCTAACCCTATCCTCATCGTGTTTATGATTCTCGATCTCAAAGTCTGGTTCTTTTCAGTTTAATGACAACAACCGTAGGCTGATCCTAACCCTATCCTCTTCATACGACTCTCGATCTCGAAGTCTGTTTTTTTCCCAGTTTTATGACAATAACCCTAGGCTGATCCTGGCCCTATCCTATTCATTTGTATGGCTCTCAGTATCAAAGTCTGGTTCTTTACAGTTTCACAACTACCCTAGGCTGATCGTAGCCATATCCTCTTCATGTTTATGACTCGATCTCAAAATCTGGCTTATTTCAGTTTCATGACAACATGTATAGGCTGATCCTAACCGTATCATATTCATGATTGCGACTCTCGATCTCAAAGTCTGTTTCTTTTTAGTTTCATGACAACTCTAAGCTGATCCTAACCCTATCCCCTACATTGTTTATGATTCTTAATCTCAAAGTCTGGTTCTTTTCAGTTTAATGACAACAACCCTAGGCTGATCCTAACCCTATCCTCTTCGTGTTTACGGTTCTCGATGTCAAAGTCTGGTTTCTTTTAGTTTCATGGCAATAACCCTAGGCTGATCCTAACCCAATCTTCTTTGTGTTTATGACTTGATCTCAAAGTCTGGTTCTTTTCAGTTTCGTTACAACAACCCTCCCTGTCAACAACTTAAGGCTGATACTACCCTTATTCTCTTCATGTTTATGACCATCAATCTCAAAGTCTGGCTTCTTTCAGCTTCATGACAATAAACCTAGGCTGATCCTAACCCTATCCTCTTCATGTTTATGATTCTCGATCTCAAAGTCTGGTTCTTTTCAGTTTCATTACAACATCCTTAGGCTGATCCTAACCTTATCCTCTTCATGTTTAAGACTCTCGATCTCAAAGTCTCTTTCTTTTCAGTTTCATGACAACAAACCTAAGCTGATCCTAACCATATCATCTACGTGTTTACGACTCTCGATCTCAAAGTCTGGTTCTTTTTAGTTTCACGACAATAACCCTAGGCTGACCTTAGCCCTATCCTATTCAATTTTATGGCTCTCGATCTCTCAAAGTCTGGTTCTTTTCAGTTTCACAACAACCCTAGGCTGATCTTAACCCTATCTTCTTCATGTTTATGACCCTCGATCTCAAAGTCTGCTTTCTTTCAATTTCATGACAACCCTTGGCTGATCCTAACCTTGTCATGTTTACGACTCTCGATCTCAAAGTCTGATTCTTTTCAGTTTTTCAACAACAACCCTAGGCTGATCCTAACCCTATCCTCTTCATGTTTATGACTTGATCTCAAAGTATGGTTTCTTTCATTTTCATGACATCCCTAGGCTGATCCTAGCCTTATTTTCTTCATGTTTACTACTCTTGATCTCAAAGTCTGGTTTCTCTCAGTTTTATGACAATAACCCTAGGCTGATCCTAACCCTACTCTCTTTGTGTTTACTACTCAATCTCAAAGTCTGGTTCTGTTCAGTTTTATGACAACAACTCTAGGCTGATCCTAACCCTAAACTTTAAGTGTTTATGTTTCTCGATCTCAAAATCTGATTTATTTCAATTTCTTGACAATGACTATAGGATGAGCCTTGCCGTATCAGATTCATTTTTTATCGCACTCGATCTCAAAGTCTGGTTCTTTTCAGTTTCACAACAACCCAAGTTGATCCTAACCCCTCTATTCTTTTCATGTTTACGACTCTTGATGTCAAAGTTTGGTTTATTTCAGTTTGATGACAATAACCCTAGGCTAACCCTAACCCTACTCTCGTCGTGTTTATGACTGTCTCAAAAGTCAAAGTCTGGTTTCTTTCAGTTTTATGACAATAACTCTAGGCTGATCCTAGCCCTACTCTATTAATTTGTATGGCTCTCGATCTCAAAGTCTGGTTATTTCCAGTGTCATGTCAATAACCCTAAGCTGATCCTAACCCTATCCTCTATTATTTTCGTGTTTACATTACAGGAGTACATTTTATGTACTAGTGTATTTTTATTTATTTATCCATTTTGTCTCACTGTTTTAAAATGATTTTACGTTATAAGTGTTTTAAAATGCTATTTTATTAGTATGTGTGTGAGTGTCATTCATTTAATGTTTTTCCACTAATCGTGTGTGTCTGTGTGTGTTTGTGTGTATGCGCGTGTGTGCGTGCGTGTGTGTCGGTGTGTGTGTGTGTGTGGGTGTGTGTGTGAATGTTTATTAATATTGAATATAATGTGCCTTTTTTGTGACTATTGTATGTACAAATTATAGTAAGTTGTTATTTTATGATGTATGCAACTGTATTTCAGTCCTATATATCTCTGTCTCTGTTTGTGTGTCTCTCTCTTCTCTCTTTCTCTGTCTGTCCCTCTGTCTGACTCTCTGTGTCTCCATCTCTGTCTTTCTCTGTCTGTCTGTCTGTATGTATGTCTCTCTCTCTCTCTCTCTCTCTCTCTTTCTCTCTCTATCGTTATAAGTGTGGGTGTGGGTGTGATTTGTTAATAGTGCGGCCTGGGCGTCTTTAAGTGTCCATCAGTGTGAGTGTTTCAAGTTGGTTGCGAAAGTGTACTGTAGATTATGTCATTCATTATTTGGGCGTGATTGAGAAATTGACTGAGGGATCAGGGAAGGGGGGTGTTGGTCAATGTTTAATGTATACTTTTTGTTCATTGTGTTTACTATTCATTTTAGTGATTTCTGTAAAGAGGTAACCAACTACATCACGTTGAAGATATTTTGAAAAGACATGTTCATTATTATTTTACACTTTTGAAGTGCAATACAACACTGTTTAGCCTCCTGTTGATCTTTGATCAACTGAATTTCTTGTGTTCTTTGTGGTACAGCTCTAAGCTGTACCGTCCGAGTTTGAGCTTGGTCGGCAAGGGTTGAGTGGGAGTGGTGATAATCACAAACTTTTTTCCTGTCTCCCATTCCGATAGCTCCCCCGTTTTCATTCTTGCTAGTTCATTCTTGATGGGAGATCGAAACTCACACCCTAACTTGTTCAGGGCCTCTTCAATGCTGGCGTTCGGACAGTTCATCGTAGGTACAGATATCCAGAGTTTGGTGGCTGGTTTCTCAACCCCATCATCATCATACAGGGTGAAGGGATTCTTATCAAGGAGCGTCACACGGACACCCCTCAATTCGATTCCCTCCAGCAATAACGGGTCTCTGAATTGTCTCTGCCTTGTGTAGATCCTCCACAGTCCCCGAATGTTTTGCGCCCCTCTAATTGTCCCCCTTCCCGTCACTCTTTCGGCAGCGGCACACAAATCAACAGTACCTGGTGCCTCCCCGTTAAAAGTTGGTAGGGCCCTACTAAGCGCATATACTGGCTCCCACATTTCAGCCGCCATAGTGGCTGCCACGTGGTGGGAAACCAACACACCTCCCAAATCTATCGCCCCACCTCTCACTTCGTTCACACACTAACCACAAGCATAGAACACAAAAAGATAGCGGAGATGCTCACGTCGATAAAATAGCTTTATATTATCTGGATGTGTACACGTTAACACGATAAAAACACGATTAAACCGAGAGAAATAAGACAGTGCTACCAGCCGACATCGGCAGGAAACCGGAAGTTCAACAAATGCATGTTCTTATTTCGTATAGCCTTGAACACCCACACCCACAACACACCACCACACACTTTCAGGTGGACACACACGCGCACACGCGATTGCAAAACACACAGACAGACGCCCGCTCTCTCTCTCTCTCTCTCTCTCTCTCTCTCTCTCTCTCTCTCTCTCTCTCTCTCTCTCTCTCTCTCTCTCTCTCTCTCTCTCTCTCTCTCTCAGTTGATATCACCAATGACTTTCTTGTATGTCGAATCGTACTGGGGTCAAATCGTATGCCGTTTGGCTGGGTCTTAAGCTGTTCTATGATTGTGGGAAATTAGGGGATATTATGGAGCGAACTCTCACTATTCTATTGGCCTTATTTTCCGGCTAATATCAGCCAATGAATGAAAAACAACAACCCAAATGCATTGATGGTACTAACATGTCTTTGGGGAAACATAGTGATGTACACACGTGTAAGCATGCAATCAAAATGTCCAAAACTCAAATGAGCACAAGTGTTTTAAGCTTGTTGCTGCTGTTATTGTGTTATATATTGTGAAATCTTGACCTTGAATGAAGTTGTTCTCTTATGAAACCAAAATGTTTATTCATAATTTTTTTTGTTTTGAATTGTTTTGTTTTTAGAAATGCAAATGCAAATTGAGTAGTAAACTGAGCACCTTAATTGGAAATTCATTTCTGATGAACATGGTTCAGAAACGCGAGAAGCAGAAGTTCTTGCCCCTGCAGCAGAAGAAGTTATCACCCCTGTAGCAGAAGTTATTGCCCCTTTCACGGCAGAAGATTTTGCCCCTGCATCAGAAGTTATAGCCCTGCAGCAGAAGAAGTTATTGCCCCTGCAGCAGAAGAGGTTATTGCCCCTGCAGCAGAAGACGTTATAGCCCCTGCAGCAGAAGAAGTTATCGCCCCTGTAGCAGAAGTTATTGCCCCTGTAGCGGCAGAAGTCTTAGCCCCGCCAGCAGAAGACGTTGTTGCCCCTGAAGACATCGTTGCCCCTGCAACAGAAGAGGAGGTCATCACCCTAGCAACGGAAGAGGTCACATAAACAGCAAAGGTCAGCACCATGGCAACGATAGGCTCACGCACTCCCGAGGTAGCCAACCCTCCTAAGGAAACTACTGCAGCTACGACTACTGCCACTTCTACTGCTGCTACTGCTACTACTGCTGGTGGTGGCGGCAGTCGCATGGTCACTGGAGATGGACGATGCTCTCGACACAGTGGCCAGTTTCTACTGCTCTACTGCTGCAAGTGTGAGGTCAGTCGCATTTTCATTCTCTCCGTGTGGTGGACGATGTCTGTGTTTCTGTGTGATGGCTGTGTACATTTATGCTCTTGTTTTCTCTGTATTTGCTTGTGTGCGTGTCTGTATGTCTGTGTCTGTCTGTCTGTGTCTGTCTGTCTGTCTGTATGTCTACTATTCCATTTGTCTTCCCCACTCCCTCCTTCGTATTCTATCCCCCCCCCCCCTACTTTCCCTTCCCTCTGAGTTTGTTTTCTTCTTCTTCATGCATCTACCTTTGATGTAATTGAAATAAACTATCGAAATGCGATGGCTTGGAGTCAAACCGGACTATATTTAGATAGCCCATTGACATATTATTGACATTATTGCGATATACTGCAGGAATATAAAATGCATAATCCCCATTTTATATTATTTGCAGTCTTTTTTAATACAAGTTCTTAGTTTTTGCAATAACGTCATTAATAAGTCAATTGACTATCTAGAGTCCATTTTGACTCTAAGCCATCAGAATATTGTGTAACAGCCTTTTAGTCATTAATTGTTTTCTTTGGGTTTTTTTGTATGTGTATTATTTTCATGTGGAGCGCTGATTTATTATTGATAAATCGGCCTTAAATGTAGAATCCCCCACCCCCACCCCTCCTTATTGTTGCTAGCATTAATTGCCCAATTCACTGGCTTTGCTAGCCAACGGTGTCCCAGATGTTTTACCCCTTCCTCATGTCTCAGTGATCGCGCTAACACTTTTTGAAAACCGTTCCCATCAACGACATCCATCGCAACAACCTGTGTCAGAACCACCCAGTCCCATGGAAACAAGAACCAGTAAAAACTGGACCCACCACAATATCAAGACCTCCTCTGCTAAAACCAGTTACCAGTCCTGAGCCTCGTGGCAAAATTAAACCAGTCCCCTGGGACTGACAGACCAATTTTCAACTTGTTCAGAATTCTGTTTTTTGTTCATTCAACCAGTTCAGTGGAACATCCCTTAAATAAGAACCCCCATTATAAGACTCTCATACTACGCCTAACTAGACGTTAAACCAACCAGAAAGAGAGAGAGAGAGAGTGAGAGAGAGAGAGAGAGAGAGAGAGAGAGAGAGAGAGAGAGAGAGAGAGAGAGAGAGAGAGAGAGAGAGAGAGAGGGCTGTCTCCCGTTTAAGACCTGCTTCTCTGAGACCTTGCCCTTCTTTGTAAATATTGCAATTACCTCCCTTATACAACTCCCTCCCATTTAAGACCTCATTTTGGAAGATTTTTTTGAAGGTCTAAAACACGGTCGGGCACGTAATGTTCGCATCACTAGACGATGCGTTTGTACCATAGTGTTCAGGTGCTTGGGCTGTTGGGATGATCCCTGGAGTCTTTTATCCAGGGTACGTAAACCAACCAACAAACAAACTGACAATTACCAGTAAACGCTCCCCGTGGGGATACCGGGGGGTCTTTCGTAAAAATAGTCGCCCCACCTTCTGGAAGTTCTGTGCTTGTAACTTCCTCTAATCTGCCACTCTCTTTGACTCTGCCTTTCCCTTTTGCTTTCTGTCATCTACTATCTCTCTGACTTATTGGCCCATTCTCCTGCCTTTTTTCAATAAAAATCTTCCAAATAAATTTTCTCCTTTGAGCTCCTCCGAAATCGGAATGTACGCAGAGGAGAGACCAGTGAAAACTGAAAACCGAACACATACGTACCCTACCCATTATGGCCACATGGCCTGGGAACGCAGAAGAAGAAGATGAAGAAGAAGAAGAACCAGTAAACGCGATATCACGGTGTCTTCGACCCCACTTCCAGGTGATCATCTGCATGGTGTGCAAGCTGACCTACCACGACGACCACAAGATCGAGGACCTGATGGACACGGGTAAGAAGGCCAGAGCGGAGCTCACGGAAGAACTCCAGGCCGTCACCCAGCGGGAGCAGGTGCTGAGGGCCTTCCTGGCCAAAGCCGAGGACTTCGAGGACGACATACACAGGGAGAAGCAGGGCCTGGAGGAGAGGCTTGTGGACCGTGCCGCGGAGCTCCGCCAGATGGTGGACAGGGCGCAGGCGGAGGCTTTGGAAACCGTGGCCCAGCTCACCCACAAGGCGCTCAAAGATTTGCAGGACCAGGTTGGGGGGCGGTTTTTTTCGTTTTTTCTTTTCACTCTTTCCCCATGGCAACACAGCGATATTTCCTGCCATAATGGTCTCACTACACGTGTTCATTGTTTCACCCTTTCCCCATGGAAAACACAGCGATATGCCTGCCATAATGGACTCAATACACGTGGTCATTTTGCCACTCTTTCTCCCATGGAAAACACAGCGATATGCCTGCCATTAATGGTCTCACTTGCAACATGGGGAAAGGGTGAAACAATGAACACGTGTAGTGAGACCATTGATGGCAGGCATATCGCTGTGTTGCCATAGGGTCATTGTTTCACTCTTTCTCCCATGGAAAACACAGCGATATGCCTGCCATTAATGGTCTCACTTGCAACATGGGGAAAGGGTGGAACAATGAACACGTGTAGTGAGACCATTGATGGCAGGCATATCGCTGTGTTGCCATAGGGTCATTGTTTCACTCTTTCTCCCATGGAAAACACAGCGATATGCCTGCCATTAATGGTCTCACTACACGTGGTCATTGTTTCACTCTTTCCTCATGCCAACACAGCGATATTTCCTGCCATTAATGGTCTCAATACACGTGGTCATTTTGCCACTCTTTCCCCATAGAACACAGCGATATGCCTGCCGTAATGGTCTCACTACACATGGTCATTGTTTCACCTTTTCCCCATGTGTGTGTGTGTGTGCGTGCGCGTGTGCGTGTGTGTGCGCGTGCGCGTGCGTGTGCGTGTGTGTGTGTGTGTGTGTGTGCGTGTGTGTGTGCGTGTGTGCGTGCGTGCGTGCGTGCGTGTGTTTTCAATATATTAATTCACAAAATGTCTATGTATTATAATAAGTATTTTGTTATCATAGGGGCTTTTGAGCTGACTGTTTTTTTGTTTTTTCTTTTTCCTTCTTCATCGTGATCTTGTGTATCGGGATAGGACACGATCTTCAGAGTTATTGTTCTTGGCGTTTTCCCTGCAGTGTCTCCGTAGTTATTGTTCTTTGAATTAGTATCGCATGCACCAATGGAACAACTGGATACATTGACACGCAATGGAATGTAGTAATATCCTTGCAGGGCTCCAGATTGTTTTCAAACTTCATGGGTCACACGACCCCTGTTTTCAGAAAATAAAGGGTCATTTGCCAATTTAAGAGGCCCGTAATATGTCAGAGCTTCATATAGAGTTTAGACCTCTTGGGCCATTGACACCTGACTGCACAAAATGAGGAGTCAATTCCGGTCATTGACCGACCCGAGGACTCCGACAATCTGAAGCTCTGAGTGTGATCGTCAGGTCCTATTTTGTTTTTAGCAATGCGGACACACATAATCAAAATTATTGTGTGTTTGAGTGGGTTTAATAATACACTTTCGAGCTTTTTGTGCTCACGAAAATTATGTCTGTTGTGCAGGTTTATTCTGCAATACTTATTAATTAAATGTTCCCACATTCTTTTCCGCAATAATCCAAAAATCGACACGATCTGAAGATAGTCCGTTTTGCGACTCTAAAAGGCGAGCCACACGTCCACGAAAATCGTACAACTGTACGATGCGATTCGATCACGTGGACTCCAAGAACGAATTCACGCTTCGAGATGACGTGATCGAATCGTATCGTACAGTCGTACGATTCCAGCTGACCCGTGGCTCGCCCTTAAAAGCCATCAATGTTTAGTCTATAACGATTTATGTTAAACAAAAACCTCCCACCACAGGTGGAACCCATGAAGGAGAAACACGTCTTGACGGAGACCCAGCTCCCTCACATCAACCATGTGATCAGGGAGGGCGAGGACACCCAGGCCATCACGCTGTCCGCCCAGCTCAAGCAGGAGGCTCGGAGTCTGGCAGACAAGCAGAGGAGGGGCGAGCTCTTCATGGTGGAGAGGGGCACCGCTCGACACGAGTTCCGGGTCAGAGCGGTGAAGTACACCAACGTGCTGGCTTTCATGGGTTCCGCCGTGGAAGGCCCCGTCATAGAAGCTAAGCTGTCGTCCTCCTCGGGAGCGGAAGGTCTGGAGGTATCCACCCGGGCTGGGTCGTCGTCGCAGCCGCTCTGCGGGCAGAGGATCTCCAAGGCGGGCAGGTCTTCCACTCCCGTGGTGATCTTCTACTCCAAGAATCCCAAGTCCACGTTGTCGACCATACACGTGATGGGTACTGATGACGACTTCTGGCTCGGCTTCAACCCGGGGGGGAATGTGCCGCTGTTCGGATTCTTTGACGACGATGGTCACTTGAAGGTAGTAGTGTGTGCGTGGGTAGTGTAGTGTGTAGTGTGTGTGTGTCCTGTGATTTTGACCCCATCCCAGCCTCTCTTTTCTCACAAATCTATCAACACATTCTGCCATCAATCACCACCATCATGAATTCTTCTTTAGTTTCATGTGTGTTCCCTTCTGCTTTCAAAACCGCTCTTGTAAGGCCCCTTCTCAAGAAGAATAATCCGGATCC
>JAGGCT020004150.1:1340338-1353182 GCA_017654935.2 Phymorhynchus buccinoides
GACTTGGTCAAAACAAGATTTATTTCCAGCTATAAGAGGGAAAAGACGTGAAACCCGTGATTTTGACACATGATCTGGTGGGTCTTTAAAAAGACACACAGACCCACCACGATTAAGTCCTTTGGTTGTTTTTTGGGGTGGTAGCTGTGACCCACATACAAATGCTCCCAAACTTCAAATTGAGGCTGCTTTTTAAAAATGATGTTTCGTTTTCAATTTGGGGGGCATTTGCATGGGAGTCAAACCTGGTCAAAAATAAAATATCTTACCAGCTAGAAGAGGGAAAACACGTGAAACCCGTGATTTTGACACGTGATCTGGTGGATCTTTAAAGACACACTGACCCACCACAATTAAAGACCCTGCACCTCACGTGTCACATTCCCTCTTATATACTACTAGGAAGATTTCTTAAGATTCCTTACTAGCCAGCCATAAGAGGGAAAACACTTAAAAACCGTGATTTTGACACGTGACGTGCGGGGTTTTTAAGTCCCTTGGGTTGTTTTTTTCTGGGTAGCTGTGACCCACATACAAATGCCCCCCAACTTCAAATTGAGGCTGCTCTTTAAAATGATGTTTCGTTTTCAATTTGGGGGCCATTTGTCCAAAACAAGATTGTTTACCAGCTATTAGAGTGAAAACATGTGAAACCGGTGATTTCGACATGTGATCTGGTGGGTCTTAAAGGTCCAGCCATTATGTGTCTCAAGGGACTGAGCGGACGTCAAATCAAATCATATGTCCAGCCACACTACATACGATGCGATGTGATTGCGATCCGATTGTGACGATTGTCTGTGAGTCACGAATCACGTGAAATACTTCCGTCTAAGAAAACAAATAATCTAGTATTTTTGCTCACTATGCTCAATGTTGACCCCTATACATGAATCAGATAAAATGTCTGATACGAGAATCATATTTCATGAGAATCATGTAAGAAGGACTACAAACATAGTGAACAAAAGTAGTCGGATTTCATCAGATTCATGTAGACATTTGAATTTGACATGGATCATGCCTCAGAAATATCATATCGCATTGCGATCGCATCGCTTCGTATGTAGTGTGGCTGGCCCTTAAAACGAGGCAGATACCATAATTATGAGTACGTCTTAAAACAATTGGTAGTAAAAATGTAACCTAGAATATACCGTCTCTCCTAATTTTTATCTTCACAGAACTAGGCGGTGGTGTCGTAGGTGGCTTTGATGGGGAGGAGTTGTGTGCCTTTAGTGGAGAATTACCCACCTTTGTGTATTTCGTAGCGGATATTATTAAGGCGGTGGTGTCGTAGGTGGCTTTCATGGGGAGGAGTTGTGTGCCTTTAGTGGAGAATTACCCACCTTTGTGTATTTCGTAGCGGATATTATTAAGGCGGTGGTGTCGTAGGTGGCTTTGATGGGGAGGAGTTGTGTGCCTTTAGTGGAGAATTACCCACCTTTGTGTATTTCGTAGCGGATATTATTAAGGCGGTGGTGTCGTAGGTGGCTTTCATGGGGAGGAGTTGTGTGCCTTTAGTGGAGAATTACCCACCTTTGTGTATTTCGTAGAGGATATTATTAAGGCGGTGGTGTCGTAGGTGGCTTTGATGGGGAGGAGTTGTGTGCCTTTAGTGGATAATTACCCACCTTTGTGTATTTCATAGAGGATAATTATTATTAAGGCGGTGGTGTCGTCGGTGGCTTTGATGGGGAGGAGTTGTGTGCCTTTAGTGGATAATTACTCGCCTTTGTGTATTTCTTAGAATACATTATTAAGGCAGTGGTGTTGTAGGTGGCTTTGATGGGGAGGAGTTGTGTGCCTTTAGTGGAGAATTACCCACCTTTGTGTATTTCGTAGCGGATATTATTAAGGCGGTGGTGTCGTAGGTGGCTTTCATGGGGAGGAGTTGTGTGCCTTTAGTGGAGAATTACCCACCTTTGTGTATTTCGTAGAGGATATTAGTAAGGCGGTGGTGTCGTAGGTGGCTTTGATGGGGAGGAGTTGTGTGCCTTTAGTGGATAATTACCCACCTTTGTGTATTTCATAGAGGATAATTATTATTAAGGCGGTGGTGTCGTCGGTGGCTTTGATGGGGAGGAGTTGTGTGCCTTTAGTGGATAATTACTCGCCTTTGTGTATTTCTTAGAATACATTATTAAGGCAGTGGTGTCGTAGGTGGCTTTGATGGGGAGGAGTTGTGTGCCTTTAGTGGAGAATTACCCACCTTTGTGTATTTCATAGAGGATAATTATTATTAAGGTGGTGGTGTCGTCGGTGGCTTTGATGGGGAGGAGTTGTGTGCCTTTAGTGGATAATTACTCGCCTTTGTGTATTTCTTAGAAGACATTATTAAGGCAGTGGTGTCGTAGGTGGCTTTGATGGGGAGGAGTTGTGTGCCTTTAGTGGAGAATTATACCCACATTTGTGTATTTCATAGCGGGTATTATTAAGGCGGTGGTATCGTAGGTGGCTTTGATGGGGAGGAGTTGTGTGCCTTTAGTGGAGAATTACCCACCTTTGTGTATTTCATAGAGGATAATTATTATTAAGGTGGTGGTGTCGTCTGTGGCTTTGATGGGGAGGAGTTGTGTGCCTTTAGTGGATAATTACTCGCCTTTGTGTATTTCTTGGAAGACATTATTAAGGCAGTGGTGTCGTAGGTGGCTTTGATGGGGAGGAGTTGTGTGCCTTTAGTGGAGAATTACACCCACATTTGTGTATTTCATAGCGGGTATTATTAAGGTGGTGGTGTCGTAGGTGGCTTTGATGGGGAGGAGTTGTGTGCCTTTAGTGGAGAATTACCCACCTTTGTGTATTTCATAGAGGATATTATTAAGAATGTTAGCTGTGAACTTTATGTATGTGCCGCAAGCCCTACGTCATTATTGCCCCCATGTTAATTAAAATCAGCCTATTTTTAGTAGTTTTCAGATTGTTTTAGTGTTGCTGTTTGTGAATGTATTGTCTTGAAATAAAGTGCACATTAAAGACGAAACGTTGCTCGTTTGAGTCGTGTATCATGTGTGTTTATATGCGGCCTGAATTGGTTTTAGCAATTTTTAGAACTACACCAGGTGTAGGTGTCTGACGATGACGTTGTCTCAATCCTGATGATCGGAAAAATCCGCTTAGTCACTTCGCGCTGTTGGCCACAAATTTCCATCACTCGTAAACATTTACAACAGTAACAGTTTTATTCACCAGTTAATTAATTACCTTCCGTTTGATATAACTATGTTTGACCGAATTACCATGAAATAAACAATAGAAAACTTTAAATAGTTTGTTTTGAAGTGAATTTCTACCTAAGATCTGAAACGAAAATCCCCGAAGCAGACATCCGCTGGATAGGGCTATTTTTACTCTGTCTTGCTTCTTGGGCCGTTTCTGCTGTGACGTCACAGAAATGTGTGGCTTTTCCGTTGAAGATAGGTGTTCGTTTGGCTGGCTGACGTAGGCTGTGCTAAAAGACGGAGTCGCGGCCGATGCTCCATGCTGAGTGAAATTCAACGCGATTTCAGCATCATAGTAAGTTCAGAACCTAAAACCATTAAAGATAACGACTAAAACATTAATAATTGGCGGGAAAGCAATCCAATTCAATAAGTTGCAGTGATCGTTTGTGACATGAACCAGAAGGGTGTGCACAATGAAAATAAAGTATACCCACTCTAGCTAACACCCCAACAACACAAACAAAATGATTTAAAGTAGGCGTAAAAGCGAAATGCAATTTATTTAAAATAAAACCAATAACTTTCCTTTCACACAATCAAACCGCCGAATAAACAAACCCCAGGCGATTTAAAACAATAGATAAACAATGCCCCTTTACAAAAATTACATACCACAATAATGTCCAAATAATAATAAAATATAAACTCCACTTAATGACCCAATCCAAAATTAAATGTTGAAACAAAAGAATCTAAGAAAAGGAGACAACAGCTGAAAGCTTATCTAATTTATTTCCTTTAAACTAAATTCCCTCCCTTTACCCCTACAGTAAACTCGCTTACACGCAACTTCTGCTTAAGCGGTTTCAACTGTACTTTTAAACTATTATATCAACAACAAAAATAGAATAGATGGTACAGGAATAGTTCAAGGCCAGATCACATACAATGGTGCCAAACAAATCACCAAAACTATTGCAGTGACCCACCTACCCAACTAAACCCCTACCAACCATTATAATTACAATTAACTACACTTAGTAAAGAACAGATGGTTTGAGTATAGTTCAAGACCAGATCACTCACAAAAGTGTTAAACAGTAATGATCTGTCTTTCCAACTAACAGCCCCACCAACTATTATAATTACAACTGACTACATTTAGAAAAGAACAGATGGTTTGAGTATAGTTCAAGACCAGATCACATACAAAGGTGCTAAACAATAATGATCTATCTTTCCAACTAAAACTCCCACCAAATGTTATAATTACAATTAAGTCCTAACTGAAAAAAATGTCTCACTGCACCCAAAATGAATGAACCTAAAAAATAAAGTAATGAGTGCTTAACACTAGTAATTACTCATCCACCCCACAAGAGTGAACAAGTACCAATGCCTAGGAAATACCACTAAGGTTACACCCAAATGTAAACGCTGCAGATGCAGGCTAACCCCACCTTCCACCATCAAAGCAACAACCCCAAAAGTAAACAACCACAACAAAATGAGGTGTGTTCTAGCAATATTAATCCAACTGGTTACAGTCCTTGCAGTGAAGCGGCTACCTCGCCCCTCACTGTTCAATGGCGATAACCCATTAGTAGAATACCCACTATACAATTAATCTATTCATAAAATGTAGGGAGGTCACCCCACACACGCTATTATTATGTCTCTACACCAAGTCACAAATGTAGGGAAATTACCCCACACTATTATTATGTTCCTTCGCGATGAGTCACCGCTGTGGCAATAACTTAATAAAAAATAGTGTAATTTAATAGCTGGCATAAACGCACTATGCCATATTCTGTTATTCGTCCTTTAAACGCTGCACGCGCCGACACCTTGTTCACCTCACCTAGCTGGTTCCCTTTCTGTCTTCACGACCCTTTCCACTGTTCAAGGACAGCAACCGCAACAATGTCTCAGGTCATCAACACGCCTTTAAAATTTGAAGGCCTTCCCTTCCCCAAATGATGCCACTCCTCTTTCAGCCTCGCGGCCCTTTAACTGGTTAAGGACAGCAGACGTCCCACAACTGAAAGCCTGTTTAAAACAAAAATAAAACTATTTTAAAACTATGTCCCTATTAAATTAATCTTCAAAATTTCCCTTTTATTCACGCATAGTCGGATACCACTGTATCATTTACATAAAACCATCCCCCTATTACACATTTCGCTTCGCTACACACTTAGGTGCCCTAATACCCAGACGTGACCCAAAACAATGGTCGACCTATGGCGATATTTGTCACGCCAGAGGGCAGTCAATGCACTAGGGGCTTATCACGCGATTTTCTTACTTGGGCGTAGTAAGAGAGAGAGAGATGGTAGGACTACTCACTCTCTCTCTCTCTTTCTTTATCTCCAACTAAGAATATAGAGAGGATTAGCCCCACATGAGCGTCATGCCCTCTGGCGTGAAAAAAATAGCACTAAGTCTCTCATTGGCCTGACAAACTTCTAGCTTGTCACTCCCCAATACTAAAAACACGAAGTGTCTCCAAACGACATGCACCCGAAATTCTCGTGCAGCACAATTTACGTGCTCACAATACCAAAATCTATCTCTGCCCTCAGGCAAAACATAGCGGAGCAAAACCAACTGCATTAAAACAACAACCAGCTAAAATTTACCATTTAAAATCTCTAGGCCTATCTCTCTCCAGTTTCCTTCTCTCTTTCTACATATTGACACTTTATTCTACTTTTAACTCTGAGCTAACAATGACCCAGCAACTGTGCCTATTCCAAACAGGTTTAATTTGTTTAGGTGTGGAACCCGGTGTGTAATAAACCTCTGGCCTAGCTTTGACAAAGTTACTATATCACCCACCATTATGCCCATGTGATGCGTGTAAGGGGAAAACAACTCATGGTTGGACTTGGCACGTGAATCAGCAATGAACAACACAACATAAAATCTTTACTTGTCCTACAACACATACCCCGCCCCCACATAAGGACATAAGGAAACCTACATTGACAACTCGGCTATTGTTTTTTTAAACGAGTCGACTTATTCCATCCCACTAAATCTGTCTCCTGCCTACTTGTGGCGTTGTTGGTGGTGTCATGCGTCTACACATTCATTCATTTAATTTATAAATATTTAAGCATATTTTACACATTCATACCTTAAATTTAACTATGCACATATCACAGTGTAAACCTGAAAATTCGGTTCGGCAAACCGACTACATTTACTCAACATTTTCTCCCCTAAACTGACAATTTCCCTAAGCATGACTAGTAAGTAATTTTAGCCAACCTTTGTCCCTAGGAAATGACTCCTGTGTCATTGTTTTTTTTCTTCTATGCCTACTCTGACACCCTATTCCTATCACACCCTATCACCAAGAAAGCTCACTACCACTTCTGCTCTTCCCGTGACAATTAAACTTAACCCCAAATCCTAACCGAATGCCGAAATAAGCTAACACATCTATAAGCCTGAGGAAATGCAGCACGCTCGTGGTGTCGCAGTCAAAAGTGTAGCTCATGCAAATCTGCCGCTCGCTACTATGAGAGTCTGTATTTGCGACATTGAGTATGAAAACAAATTTCACTTTTTTGTAGGGTTAGGGATAGGGTTAGGGTTAGGGTTAGGTAAATGGTTCAAGTAAAGAAAGAGTGAAATTTGTGGTTGTCGCAAATGCAGACTCTCATAGTAGCGAGCGGCAGATTTGCACGAGCTACACTTTTGACTGCGACTTCTTGCTGGCCCTCAGTTCAGGTGGACAGCAAGGTTTCTTTCCTTTGACACTGGTTACCGCGACAGTTCACCCCACAAATATCGAATTTGGGGAAACTAAGGCTTATCCTTGACTGGCTAGCGGAATAAAGTAGAAATTGAAATTTCGCACAGAGGGCTAAGGAATCGAAATGTGCTCTTCTGCGTGACAGACAATAATAAGCAGACAGAATTTGGATGGAAGGATGGAAGTTCAGTTTAACGTCGCGTATCGGCTTTCGCCATGTACGACGGGCTGAACAAACCAACCAGGGTATAAACAAAAATTTATGTTCCTGAATCACTGTCTTAGCCAAAAGGCCGAGAAGCGATCAGAATTACTATGGAAGTTCAGTTTAACGTCGTGTATTGGCTTTCGCCATGTACGACGGGCTGAACAAACCAACCAGGGTATAAACAAAAATTTATGTTCCTGAATCACTGTCTTAGCCAAAATGCCGAGAAGCGATCAGAATTACTATGGAAGTTCAGTTTAACGTCGCGTATTGGCTTTCGCCATGTACGACGGGCTGAACAAACCAACCAGGGTATAAACAAAAAATTATGTTCCTGAATCACTGTCTTAGCCAAAATGCCGAGAAGCGATCAGAATTCTTTAAGACAGAATTTGAGAAATTTGTTTTACGTCCTCCCGGCCTAAGCCATATGGGACATTTCTTTTTATAAAGTTACGGAAAAAAAGTTTGTTTTATTTTAATAAAGTTATATATTATTAAAGAAAGAATTTGTTGTTGCTGTTTTTTTGTGCCATGGCTCGACTGCTTGACCCAAGATTTGAACTAGCTAGCTAGTTTAAATGATAATATTTATTTTAATGTTTATAAAAATTATGATAAAAATTTCTTTTCTACTGAGCATCTTTGATTAAAAGTTCCAGGACCACTATTTAAAACAGAATCAAACAAACATTTAAAAATCGTTGAAGGTCTTCCCCATAACATGGGGCACGGTCTATTTACAGAATAAACTTTATTTTCGATTTTTTTAATTTTAAACTCTATTATCCATTGTCAACAAGTGCCGTTGTCCAATGATAACTTTGTAAAAAAATCACCAAAGCTGTCGCATCGGTTTCCCAAGGGAACCGATACTATTGTCTAAGGGTATTAAAAATTACAAGTGGGTCCCTGTCGGACTAGTTAAAATTTTAAGTCTATTTTGTCCCCTTCAACTCCAAAAGGCACAAACAGATGAGGCCGAGTTGCCGGTAGACTTTTTTTAAAATTATGGGGATTTTTTACAAGGGGAAAGCAGATCAATCAGGAGGGGAGGAACAAAGAGGAGAACTGTCTTCCCCCCTACCTGTTTCAAAGCTTATAGTCCGGCAGGGATTAAATGTGCAATAATGTTTATTACTTACATTTATATTTAAAAAAAAGATTATTAAAATTTTGCTTTGATTCCTGCTTGTTTGATCGGAGGGAGGGAGGGAGAGGGACCCTTCTTCTCCGAATCAAAACAGAGGCAGGGCGTCACGAGCAGAGTCCTTAAGCGGGGGGGACTCTGAAGCTTATATACAGCTAAGCGCGACTACGAGGCGGTTAAAATAGATTGAGGTCTAATTTTTTTTATTGAGATAAAAGTTACAATTAACAGGCGAGCTGGAACAAGCCTGACGTTGAAAACATTTAATCAAAGTTTTTAGAAGAGGTGTTCAAATGTTGTTTTGGACAGCTCCTCAGCCAACCAAGTCAGAGAGGCCCACCCCTCACTGCTCTTCTTTAAAATAGAATTTTTATCGAGTGCAATCTTATGTAATTTAATAAGAATGTATGAAACGTTCCAGTTCTGTATTAATGAAAATACACGATTCAAATAAATGGTTAATGCCGATAATTGCCTTACATAGGCAGGCTCTTGGGTTGTGTTTAGAAGTGATAGAATTCGTTCTTAACCTGAAAATCAGGGCTTGGACAGCGAAAGGAACCCGGAGGAACAAGCCTTTAGCCATGTGGGACATTTCTTTATATAGAGTTCTAGGGAAGAAATTTTTATTTTGTTTTAATAGAGTTGTTTGTTGTTAATAAATTTATAAAGTTATAAAGTATTTTTATCGCCATGGCTTGACTGTTTGACCCAAATTTGTGCTAGCTAGCTAGTTAATATGAAGTTTTTGGTGTTGATAAAAGTTATAATAAAATTTTCTTTTGAACTGAGCATCTTCATTAATTAAAATTTCCAGGACCACTTTTAAAAAGATCAAAAACTGTTAAAAATCGCTAAAGGTCTGTCCCCTGAAGTGGGGAATAGTCTATATACATATATTTTTATTTCCAAAGAAAGATTAAAAAAAAAATTTCATACTACATTCGTTTACCATGGAGCAAATGGCACCTAAGTCCCGCCGCACCACACCCACAATATAAAACATATCTCCGAAGCTGTCGCGTTGGTTTCCAATGAAACCAACACATTAAGCTGGGGGTTTTAAAATTATAAATGGGTCCCTGTCGGACTAGTTAAAATTTAAGTCAAGTTTGTCCCCTTTGTCTAAAAAAGGCACAAACATATGAGGCCGAGTCGCCGGGGGACTTGTTAAAAAAGATGGGAATTTATACAGAGGGAAAGCAGATCAAACAGGAGAGGGGGAACAAAGTGGAGACCTATCTCCCCCCCCCCACTACCTGTTTCAAAGCTTATAGTCCAGCAGGGATTAAATGTGTAATACTAATGTTTACTACATTTATAAAAAAATAATTAAGAAGGTTGCTTCGATTCCTGTATGTCTGAACGGAGGGAGGGAGGGAGAGGGACCCCTCCTCTCCAGACCAAACAGAGGCAGGGCGCCGCGAACAGAGTCCTTAAGCGGGGGGGGGCTCTGAAGCTTATTTAAAGCTAAACGCGACTACGTAGCAGTTTAAGAATTGGAAATTCTATAAAAGTTAAGAGCTATTGTTTAAAAGGCGAGCTTAATTTTTAGAAGAGATGTCCAAAAGTTGTTTTGGACAACTCCTCTGCCAACCATATCAGAGGGGCCCATCCCTCGCTACTCTTTCTATGAATAGAGACTTTATTGAAGGTGATCTTGTAATGTTTAACTTTAAGTGCAAAACGGTCCAGTTCCGTATTAATGTAAATACATGAATCAAATAGATGTTCAATATCAATGATTGCCTCACATAGGCAAAGTCTAGGATGAAATTTTGATAAAATAGAATTTGTTCTTAGCCGGAAAATTAATGCTTGAATAGCAAACGGGACATGGAGGAATAAGCCTTTACGTTCGATCTGGCTATCTTCGTCCCTGGTTAACGTGTATGTTTCAAGTTCTTGTTTCCATAGTTTGTGGCTTTCAGCCTTCAAAATGTTTTTAATTTCATTAACAGAGAATCCAATGTTAATAGAGGTGCCTTCCCGACCAACCGCCGCGGCCTTAGCCGCCCGGTCGGCCAGGTCGTTTCCTTTGATTCCACAGTGTGACGGGATCCATGTCACCGCGATATTTACTCCTTTATGTTTTAGCTGATGAATAACATGTCTTATTTCATATATTATTTCCAATCTAAGTTTGGTGTTGCCCTGCAGAGCTGTCACAGAGGATAGGGAATCTGTCAGGACAACCATATTGATCGGTGGATTAGGAAAAGTATTTATATAAGTGACAACTTCCAGAATGGCCCAAAGTTCTGCGCTAAAAATGGAGATTTTGTCATTTAATTTGAAACATTTAAAAATATGTAGGGATGGAATTGAAAAAGCGCTTCCTGTTTGATCGTTTATTTTAGAGCCATCTGTATACACCAGTAGGTAATTTTGAAGGCCAGCTATTTTTTCTTTTGCTGCTATGGTAAGCAAATTGAAATCGTTTTGTTTGGAGTATGTTTGGTGCAAAGAGGTATCATAGATCGCCTCTTCCCGTTCCCACTGTGGAAAATCATACTGTGTTCTTGGAGTAACTTCCTCCAGTCTTATTCCGGTCTCATCAAACAGGTTTTTAGTAAATGTGACTGGGTCAACAGTCTTAACAAATAGACGAGGTTGCTTGCGTTTTACTCTCGTCAAAATAATATTAGATGACTCTAAATAGTCGTCAAAAATCTCTTCAGTAGATCCCTGTTTGGAGGAAAAAAGTCTTGTTAAGCTGGAGGCACAATGAAGCTTCATATAGTGATCTAGAGGAAGCCAATCGACATCTCTATGCACTAAATAGTTGATGGCATACCGTGGCATACCCAAGGCCGTTTTTAAAGCTTTAGTTTCTACGGCTTGCAGCCGTTTAAATTGGGATTTAAACATTGTTTTTAAATTGGGATAAAAAAAAGCTTCCATCCCGTAAGTAAGGCGGCTTCTAACCAAAGTTTGGGTCAAATACGTTAACATTTTTTTAAACTCCGAAGAAAATATTTTTGCATCCTTAGCCCAAGCTTCCTTAGAAATAACTTTTAAGAAGTTAAGGGCCCTAGATGCTTTCTTGATGGTGTGTGAGAGATGCGCTGACCATGTTAAATTTGAGGACAGTACCACTCCCAAAAACTTTACCTGAGGACTGGATTGAACCTTCATCCCAAGAATATCTATCTGAGAATAAAATTTATTTGAAGTAGCGTTTGAAAATCCCATAAATTCACATTTATTTAGGGAAAGGGTAAAGCCATTCTCCCTAAGATAACTGGCTATGACTGTAGTGTACTTCTGATGTTGCTTGAAACATTTTTCAGTGATGGAATTATTTCGTCTGGAGGTAAGAGTCCAAATAGCTATATCATCAGCGTACATGGAAATACGTGTTCCTTTAAAAGGAATAGACTTCATATCATGCAGCATGATGTTAAACAATGTTGGCGCAATTATGCTGCCCTGAGGCACTCCCATGTCTACGCTATGGGTTCTGGAGAGTGCCTGGCCTACTTTGACAGTCATGTTGCGATTTTGGAGGAAGGAGCGAATTAAATTAAACATATTTCCCTCTATGCCAAGGTCGCTAATTGTTTGGAGCAACCTCCCATGCCAGACAGAGTCATAGGCTCCCTTTAATGTCGAAGAAGGTTGCAAGAACCTTTTTCCTTTTTCTCTCCGACAAGAACGCTTTTAATTATTAACTGACATGGGAGGTTAGTCTTACAAACATGTTCCATGCAGCTTCAATGTTTTCTGAAGCCTGCCTGGAAAGTAGGGAGAATATTATTTTTTTGTAAAAAGTATTCCAATCGCTGTTTTCCGATTCTCTCATACACCTTACCCAGGTGAGGGGTGAGGGAGATAGGTTGAAAGCTCTTGGGATCCTGTCTTGGTTTCCCAGGTTTCAGGACCCCAATAACTTGCGCTTCTTTCCACGCCTGAGGGACCACCCCCTCAGCCCAACACCTGGAGTATAAAAAATGATGGAGATATTTAGAATAATGATGGGGGGAGAAAAAAATGATGGGGGAAGTTGTTTTATTAGGCGGTAGGAGATGGGATCCCTTCCGGTAGCTTTGTTTACTTTCTTTATTAAACGTAGGGACCTAGCGAGCTCGGCATACTTGAGGGGAGCATTGATCACATTTGAATTGTTTGTAGACTTGTCTAGTTTTGGGATTTGTTGTCTACGTTCCTGTTTAGGAAAGGGAAGGGATGTAGACTGACTGGCTTTGGCAAAAGTATCTGCTAGGACATCTGCTGTATCTTTATTTGAAGATGTTAGTTTATTGTTAACTTTTAAACGGATCTGTGTAGGGGAACCTCCTCTTTGCAACTTCTTTAATCTTTTCCAGGCCTTTCCCAAGTCCCTGTAATCGGTAATTTTAATCTTATAAAAATATTCTAATTTGGCCTTAGCCACAATTGTTTTACTATATTTTTCCACTTATTTTTTGGAATCAAAATTTTCTTGGGTACGGAAATTTAAAATGTATTTAATGGGGGAGTGTTTGTGTCTAACGGCGTCAGCACATTCTTCTTCCACAGGGTTGTTCTAGTGGGACAGAAACCCAATTCCG
>JAGGCT020004150.1:1353682-1361182 GCA_017654935.2 Phymorhynchus buccinoides
ACCCTCCCAGTGGCTGTGAAGCGTTGAATCAGTCTGACAATGACCGAGATGGACACCTGAAGTCGCCTGGCCACTTCTCGCTTGGGAACACCATCTTGGAACCATGCAACAGCTCGTCCCCTATCCAACTCGCTCAATTTTCGTCGTGGAGGCATTGTCAAATCAGGCCTAATACTGGTGGTATGTCTTCTTATAAAGCCAAGCAAGAGACAGCATCTCACACATAAACAGCAGTGCTTGCACGTGCATAATGGTTTTTCCATCTGGCTTGTGCAATGTGTTCATGCAGAACGTGTGAGTAGTGTATCACGTGTTAACACAGCATAAGCTGTGCGTCACCAAATGTTATCATAGATGTTCAAAGTCTAGGGGTATTGAAGATATAAAAAATCCATGTTTGAACTGGTTAGCTCTACTGGTACCAATGACCCCCATTTGAGGGTATCAGCTCATAATCTAGTAGGTCCGTGACCAGAATCCCTTCCTTCGACAAGTCACAATCTAACGCTTCCGGGTACTGGTAGTAGGCGTGTAGTAAAGTGTGTGTAAAAGTTTCGGTTTGGAAAGCCATTTTGGTTTCTTGTGTTCTATAGGCCTACCTTACTGTCCCATCGACGTCGTGTTATGTTGCGTTAGTTGAGCTCAACAAAGTAGGACAAGCCAGGTGTGTGCATGTTGTCCGACCAAAGCATTCAAGGTAATTATATGATGACATTGGCATTGTTGAATCGTGTGGTTCACTCAATACTGACTGTGGTTATAACTTGTATGTCAGGTTTGATCAATTTATGTGTCAGCGTGTCCGTTTTAGTGTATGTACGTCTGTGTTTGTTTTGTCTGTCTGAGGATGTCTGCTGATAATGAGCATAATTAGATAATAAAAAACACTCTTCCTAGTCGAATGAGAGACTTAGTGCGATTTTTCTCACACCAGAGGGCATGACGCTCGTGTGGGGCTAATCCTCTCTATATTATTAGTTGGGGATAAAGAAAGAGAGAGAGACAGTGAGTGGTCCTACCATCACTCTCTCTCTCACTACGCCCAAGTAAGAAAATCGCGTGATAAGCCCCTAGTGCATTGACTGCCCTCTGGCGTGAAAAATATCGCCATAGGTTGACCATTGTTCGTCCTCAAATGCATGTTCTTATTTCGTATAGCCTTGAACACCCACACCCACAACACACCACCACACACTTTCAGGTGGACACACACGCGCACACGTGATTGCAAAACACACAGACAGACGCCCGCACTCTCTCTCTCTCTCTCTCTCTCTCTCTCTCTCTCTCTCTCTCTCTCTCTCTCTCTCTCTCTCTCTCTCTCTCTCTCTCTCTCTCTCTCTCTCTCATTGTTCTAATGATTGTGTTCTTTACCTTTTTGCTTTAGTTGTGTGCATATTAAGTGCACCTCCAAATGTGTATAGGTCGGTGGCCTCACATTAAAAATTCATTGCGCCTCTCTCTCTCTCTCTCTCTCTCTCTCTCTCTCTCTCTCTCTCTCTCTCTCTCTCTCTCTCTCTCTCTCTCTCTCTCTCTCTCTCTCTCTCTCAGTTGATATTACCAATGACTTTCTTGTATGTCCAATCGTACTGGGGTCAAATCGTATGCCGTTTGGCTGGGTCTTAAGCTGTTCTATGATTGTGGGAAATTAGGGGATATTATGAAGCGAACTCTCACTATTCTATTGGCCTTATTTTCCGGCTAATATCAGCCAATGAATGATAAAATAAAAAAAATGTATTGATGGTACTAAAATGTCTTTGTGGAAACAGTGATGCACACACGTGTAAGCAGTTTACAGTTTTATTTGAGCTTTGGCCCCAGGGGGGCTTTTAAGCTAAGCATACAATTTTTTAAGCATACAATCAAAATGTCCAAAACTCAAATGAGCACAAGTGTTTTAAGCTTGTTGCTGCTGTTATTGTGTTAGGCCTATGTATTGTGAAAACTTGACCTTGAATACAGTTGTTCTCTTATGAAACCAAAATGTTTATTCAGAATTTTTTGGTTTTGAATTATTTTGTTTTTAAAAATGCAATATGCAAATTGAGTAGTAAACTGAGCACTTTAATTGGAAATTCATTTCTGATGAACATGGTTCAGAAACGCGAGAATCAGAAGTTCTTGCCCCTGCAGCAGAAGAAGTTATCACCCCTGTAGCAGAAGTTATTGCCCATTTAACGGCAGAAGATTTTGCCCCTGCATCAGAAGTTATAGCCCCTGCAGCAGAAGAAGGTATTGCCCCTGCAGCAGAAGAAGTCATTGCCCCTGCAGCAGAAGACGTTATAGCCCCTGCAGCAAAAGAAGTTATCACCCCTGTAGCAGAAGTCATTGCCCCTGTAACGGCAGAAGTCTTAGTCCCGCCAGCAAAGACGTTGTTGCCCCTGAAGATATCGTTGCCCCTGCAGCAGAAGAGGAGGTCATCACCCTAGCAACGGAAGAGGTCACATAAACAGCAAAGGTCAGCACCATGGCAACGTTAGGCGCACGCACTCCCGAGGTAGCCAACCCTCCTAAGGAAACTACTGCAGCTACGACTACTGCCACTGCTACTGCTGCTACTGCTACTACTGCTGGTGGTGGTGGCAGTCGCATCGTCACTGGAGATGGACGATGCTCTCGACACAGTGGCCAGTTTCTACTGCTCTACTGCTGCAAGTGTGAGGTCAGTCGCATTTTCATTCTCTCCGTGTGGTGGACGATGTCTGTGTTTCTGTGTGATGGCTGTGTACATTTTATGCTCTTGTTTTCTCTGTATTTGCTTGTGTGCGTGTCTGTATGTCTGTGTCTGTCTGTCTGTCTGTCTGTATGTCTACTATTCCATTTGTCTTCCCCACTCCCTCCTTCGTATTCTATCCCCCCCCCCTCCCCTACTTTCCCTTCCCTCTGAGTTTGTTTTCTTCTTCTTCATGCATCTACCTTTGATGTAATTGAAATAAACTATCGAAATTCGATGGCTTGGAGTCAAACCGGACTATATTTAGATAGCCCATTGACATATTATTGACATTATTGCGATAGACTGCAGGAATATAAAATGCATAATCCCCATTTTATATTATTTGCAGTCTTTTTTTTTATACAAGTTCTTAGTTTTTGCAATAACGTCATTAATAAGTCAATTGACTATCTAGAGTTCATTTTGACTCTAAGCCATCAGAATATTGTGTAACAGCCTTTTAGTCATTAATTGTTTTCTTTGGGGTTTTTTGTATGTGTATTATTTTCATGTGGAGCGCTGATTTATTATTGATAAATCGGCCTTAAATGTAGAATCCCCCACCCCCACCCCTCCTTATTGTTGCTAGCATTAATTGCCCAATTCACTGGCTTTGCTAGCCAACGGTGTCCCAGATGTTTTACCCCTTCCTCATGTCTCAGTGATCGCGCTAACACTTTTTGAAAACCGTTCCCATCAACGACATCCATCGCAACAACCTGTGCCAGAACCACCCAGTCCCATGGAAACAAGAACCAGTAAAAACTGGACCCACCACAATATCAAGACCTCCTCTGCTAAAACCAGTTACCAGTCCTGAGCCTCGTGGCAAAATTAAACCAGTCCCCTGGGACTGACAGACCAATTTTCAACTTTTTCAGAATTCTGTTTTTTGTTCATTCAACCAGTTCAGTGGAACATCCCTTAAATAAGAACCCCCATTATAAGACTCTCATACTACGCCTAACTAGACGTTAAACCAACCAGAAAGAGAGAGAGAGAGAGTGAGAGAGAGAGAGAGAGAGAGAGAGAGAGAGAGAGAGAGAGAGAGAGAGAGAGAGAGAGAGAGAGAGGACTGTCTCCCTTTTAAGACCTGCTTCTCTGAGACCTTGCCCTTCTTTGTATATATTGCAATTACCTCCCTTATACAACTCCCTCCCATTTAAGACCTCATTTTGGAAGATTTTTTTGAAGGTCTAAAACACGGTTGGGCACGTAATGTTCGCATCACTAGACGATGCGTTTGTACCATAGTGTTCAAGTGCTTGGGCTGTTGGGATGATCCCTGGAGTCTTTTATCCAGGGTACGTAAACCAACAAACAAACAAACGGACAATTACCAGTAAACGCTCCCCGTGGGGATACCGGGGGGTCTTTCGTAAAAATAGTCGCCCCACCTTCTGGAAGTTCTGTGCTTGTAACTTCCTCTAATCTGCGACTCTCTTTGACTCTGCCTTTCCCTTTTGCTTTCTGTCATCTACTATCTCTCTGACTTATTGGCCCATTCTCCTGCCTTTTTTCAATAAAAATCTTCCAAATAAATTTTCTCCTTTGAGCTCCTCCGAAATCGGAATGTACGCAGAGGAGAGACCAGTGAAAACTGAAAACCGGACACATACGTACCCTACCCATTATGGCCACATGGCCTGGGAACGCAGAAGAAGAAGATGAAGAAGAAGAAGAACCAGTAAACGCAATATCACGGTGTCTTCGACCCCACTTCCAGGTGATCATCTGCATGGTGTGCAAGCTGACCTACCACGACGACCACAAGATCGAGGACCTGATGGACACGGGCAAGAAGGCCAGGGCGGAGCTGACGGAAGAACTCCAGGCCGTCACCCAGCGGGAGCAGGTGCTGAGGGCCTTCCTGGCCAAAGCCCAGGACTTCGAGGACGACATACACAGGGAGAAGCAGGGCCTGGAGGAGAGGCTCGTGGACCGTGCCGCGGAGCTCCGCCAGATGGTGGACAGGGCGCAGGCGGAGGCTTTGGAGACCGTGGCCCAGCTCACCCACAAGGCGCTCAAAGATTTGCAGGACCAGGTTGGGGGGCGTTTTTTTCCGTTTTTTTCTTGTCACTCTTTCCCCATGGCAACACAGCGATATTTCCTGCCATAATGGTCTCACTACACGTGTTCATTGTTTCACCCTTTCCCCAAGGAAAACACAGCGATATGCCTGCTATAATGGACTCAATACACGTGGTCATTTTGCCACTCCTTCTCCCATGGAAAACACAGCGATATGCCTGCCATTAATGGTCTCACTTGCAACATGGGGAAAGGGTGAAACAATGAACACGTGTAGTGAGACCATTGATGGCAGGCATATCGCTGTGTTGCCATAGGGTCATTGTTTTACTCTTTCTTCCATGGAAAACACAGCGATATGCCTGCCATTAATGGTCTCGCTACACGTGGTCATTGTTTCACTCTTTCTCCCATGGAAAACACAGCGATATGCCTGCCATTAATGGTCTCACTACACGTGGTCATTGTTTCACTCTTTCCTCATCCAACACAGCGATATTTCCTGCCATTAATGGTCTCAATACACGTGGTCATTTTGCCACTCTTTCCCCATAGAACACAGCGATATGCCTGCCATAATGGGCTCACTACACGTGGTCATTGTTTCACCTTTTCCCCATGTGTGTGTGTGCGTGCGCGTGTGCGTGTGTGTGCGCGTGCGCGTGTGCGTGCGTGTGCGTGTGCGTGTGTGTGTGTGTGTGTGCGTGTGTGCGTGCGTGCGTGCGTGCGTGCGTGTGTTTTCAATATATTAATTCACAAAATGTCTATGTATTATAATAAGTATTTTGTTATCATAGGGGCTTTTGAGCTGACTGTTTTTTTGTTTTTTCTTTTTCCTTCTTCATCGTGATCTTGTGTATCGGGATAGGACACGATCTTCAGAGTTATTGTTCTTGGCGTTTTCCCTGCAGTGTCTCCGTAGTTATTGTTCTTTGAATTAGTATCGCATGCACCAATGGAACAACTGGATACATTGACACGCAATGGAATGTAGTAATATCCTTGCAGGGCTCCAGATTGTTTTCAAACTTCATGGGTCACACGACCCCTGTTTTCAGAAAATAAAGGGTCATTTGCCAATTTAAGAGGCCCGTAATATGTCAGAGCTTCATATAGAGTTTAGACCTCTTGGGCCATTGACGCCTGACTGCACAAAATGAGGAGTCAATTCCGGTCATTGACCGACCCGAGGACTCCGACAATCTGAAGCTCTGAGTGTGATCGTCAGGTCCTATTTTGTTTTTAGCAATGCGGACACACATAATCAAAATTATTGTGTGTTTGAGTGGGTTTAATAATACACTTTCGAGCTTTTTGTGCTCACGAAAATTATGTCTGTTGTGTAGGTTTATTCTGCAATACTTATTAATTAAATGTTCCCACATTCTTTTCCGCAATAATCCAAAAATCGACACGATCTGAAGATAGTCCGTTTTGCGACTCTAAAAGGCGAGCCACACGTCCACGAAAATCGTACAACTGTACGATACGATTCGATCACGTGGACTCCAAGAACGAATTCACGCTTCGAGATGACGTGATCGAATCGTATCGTACAGTCGTACGATTCCAGATGACCCGTGGCTCGCTTTTAAAAGCCATCAGTGTTTAGTCTATAACGATTTATGTTAAACAAAAACCTCCCACCACAGGTGGAACCCATGAAGGAGAAACACGTCTTGACGGAGACCCAGCTCCCTCACATCAACAATGTGATCAGGGAGGGCGAGGACACCCAGGCCATCACGCTGTCCGCCCAGCTCAAGCAGGAGGCTCGGAGTCTGGCAGACAAGCAGAGGAGGGGCGAGCTCTTCATGGTGGAGAGGGGCACCGCTCGACACGAGTTCCGGGTCAGAGCGGTGAAGTACACCAACGTGCTGGCTTTCATGGGTTCCGCCGTGGAAGGCCCCGTCATAGAAGCTAAGCTGTCGTCCTCCTCGGGAGCGGAAGGTCTGGAGGTATCCACCCGGGCTGGGTCGTCGTCGTCGCAGCCGCTCTGCGGGCAGAGGATCTCCAAGGCGGGCAGGTCTTCCACTCCCGTGGTGATCTTCTACTCCAAGAATCCCAAGTCCACGTTGTCGACCATACACGTGATGGGTACTGATGACGACTTCTGGCTCGGCTTCAACCCGGGGGGGAATGTGCCGCTGTTCGGATTCTTTGACGACGATGGTCACTTGAAGGTAGTAGTGTGTGCGTGGGTAGTGTAGTGTGTAGTGTGTGTGTGTCCTGTGATTTTGACCCCATCCCAGCCTCTCTTTTCTCACAAATCTATCAACACATTCTGCCATCAATCACCACCATCATGAATTCTTCTTTAGTTTCATGTGTGTTCCCTTCTGCTTTCAAAACCGCTCTTGTAAGGCCCCTTCTCAAGAAGAACAATCTGGATCCCAATAATCTGAAAAACTACAGACCTGTATCTAACCTCCCGTTTCTCTCCAAACTCCTAGAGAAGACTGTTCTGAAACAACTTAACGATCATCTATCCTCAAACAATCTTCATCATCCTTATCAATCTGCCTATAGAGCCAACCACAGTACTTTAAACAGCCCTCCTACAACAAACAACGACCTCCTACTTGCTTCTGATGCTGGTCATATCTCTCTTTTGACGCTTCTTGATCTCTCTGCTGCCTTTGACACCATAGACCACTCCATTCTTCTGTCTCGTCTTGAACATACATTTGGAATTAAGGGCCCCGCTCTTTCTTGGTTCTCCTCTTACCTCTCTGGTCGTTTTCAATCAG
>JAGGCT020004150.1:1368682-1383315 GCA_017654935.2 Phymorhynchus buccinoides
TTGACACGTGATCTGGTGGGTCTTTAATTAAAGGTGTACGACAAGCTGCAGTCGTCCCCGGCTTTACGGAGCTACGCGGACTACGTGGATCCGAACGCGGGGCCCCGAGCGACGTGTGCTTCTGCGTGATGGAGGGCAAAGAGCTGCTACTGGTCGCCTTCAGCGCGAGCCACACCGTGCACGTGCTGGACCACAAAGATGGCTGCTGCTTCGTGCGCGCGCTGGACACGGAGAAACACCCGCTGACTTCCCCGTGCCGACTAGCCACCAACCACCACGGGAGGGTGTGGGTGGGCTGTCATGGCGGCCGCGTGGTCATCTTCGAAGTGTGAAGCCCCCTTTAATGCCCCCATGTTGAAATTAAGGCTGCTCTTTAAAATGATTTATTTCTTTGAAATTGGGGGCATTTGTATGGTAGTGAGACCTGGTCAAAACAAGATTTATTTCCAGCTATAAGAGGGAAAACACGTGAAACCCGTGATTTTGACACATGATCTGGTGGGTCTTTAAAAAGACACACAGACCCACCACGATTAAGTCCTTTGGTTGTTTTTTGGGGTGGTAGCTGTAGCCCACATACAAATGCTCCAAACTTCAAATTGAGGCTGCTTTTTAAAATGACTTTACGTTTTCAATTTGGGGGGCATTTGCATGGGAGTCAAACCTGGTCAAAAATAAAATATCTTACCAGCTAGAAGAGGGAAAACACGTGAAACCCGTGATTTTGACACGTGATCTGGTGGATCTTTAAAGACACACTGACCCACCACAATTAAAGACCCTGCACCTCACGTGTCACATTCCCTCTTATATACTACTAGGAAGATTTCTTAAGATTCCTTACTAGCCAGCCATAAGAGGGAAAACACTTAAAACCGTGATTTTGACACGTGACGTGCGGGGTTTTTAAGTCCCTTGGGTTGTTTTTTCTGGGTAGCTGTGACCCACATACAAATGCCCCCAACTTCAAATTGAGGCTGCTCTTTAAAATGATGTTTCGTTTTCAATTTGGGGGCATTTGTCAAAAACAAGATTTTTTACCAGCTATTAGAGTGAAAACATGTGAAACCGGTGATTTCGACATGTGATCTGGTGGGTCTTAAAGGTCCAGCCATTATGTGTCTCAAGGGACTGAGCGGACGTAAAATCAAATCATATGTCCAGCCACACTACATACGATGCGATGTGATTGCGATCCGATTGTGACGATTGTCTGTGAGTCACGAATCACGTGAAATACTTCCGTCTAAGAAAACAAATAATCTAGTATTTTTGCTCACTATGCTCAATGTTGACCCCTATACATGAATCAGATAAAATGTCTGATACGAGAATCATATTTCATGAGAATCATGTAAGAAGGACTACAAACATAGTGAACAAAAGTAGTCGGATTTCATCAGATTCATGTAGACATTTGAATTTGACATGGATCATGCCTCAGAAATATCATATCGCATTGCGATCGCATCGCTTCGTATGTAGTGTGGCTGGCCCTTAAAACGAGGCAGATACCATAATTATGAGTACGTCTTAAAACAATTGGTAGTAAAAATGTAACCTAGAATATACCGTCTCTCCTAATTTTTATCTTCACAGAACTAGGCGGTGATGTCGTAGGTGGCTTTGATGGGGAGGAGTTGTGTGCCTTTAGTGGAGAATTACCCACCTTTGTGTATTTCGTAGCGGATATTATTAAGGCGGTGGTGTCGTAGGTGGCTTTCATGGGGAGGAGTTGTGTGCCTTTAGTGGAGAATTACCCACCTTTGTGTATTTCGTAGAGGATATTAGTAAGGCGGTGGTGTCGTAGGTGGCTTTGATGGGGAGGAGTTGTGTGCCTTTAGTGGATAATTACCCACCTTTGTGTATTTCATAGAGGATAATTATTATTAAGGCGGTGGTGTCGTAGGTGGCTTTGATGGGGAGGAGTTGTGTGCCTTTAGTGGATAATTACTCGCCTTTGTGTATTTCTTAGAATACATTATTAAGGCAGTGGTGTTGTAGGTGGCTTTGATGGGGAGGAGTTGTGTGCCTTTAGTGGAGAATTACCCACCTTTGTGTATTTCGTAGCGGATATTATTAAGGCGGTGGTGTCGTAGGTGGCTTTCATGGGGAGGAGTTGTGTGCCTTTAGTGGATAATTACCCACCTTTGTGTATTTCATAGAGGATAATTATTATTAAGGCGGTGGTGTCGTCGGTGGCTTTGATGGGGAGGAGTTGTGTGCCTTTAGTGGATAATTACCCACCTTTGTGTATTTCATAGAGGATAATTATTATTAAGGCGGTGGTGTCGTCGGTGGCTTTGATGGGGAGGAGTTGTGTGCCTTTAGTGGATAATTACTCGCCTTTGTGTATTTCTTAGAATACATTATTAAGGCAGTGGTGTTGTAGGTGGCTTTGATGGGGAGGAGTTGTGTGCCTTTAGTGGAGAATTACCCACCTTTGTGTATTTCGTAGCGGATATTATTAAGGCGGTGGTGTCGTAGGTGGCTTTCATGGGGAGGAGTTGTGTGCCTTTAGTGGAGAATTACCCACCTTTGTGTATTTCGTAGAGGATATTAGTAAGGCGGTGGTGTCGTAGGTGGCTTTGATGGGGAGGAGTTGTGTGCCTTTAGTGGATAATTACCCACCTTTGTGTATTTCATAGAGGATAATTATTATTAAGGCGGTGGTGTCGTCGGTGGCTTTGATGGGGAGGAGTTGTGTGCCTTTAGTGGATAATTACTCGCCTTTGTGTATTTCTTAGAATACATTATTAAGGCAGTGGTGTCGTAGGTGGCTTTGATGGGGAGGAGTTGTGTGCCTTTAGTGGAGAATTACCCACCTTTGTGTATTTCATAGAGGATAATTATTATTAAGGTGGTGGTGTCGTCGGTGGCTTTGATGGGGAGGAGTTGTGTGCCTTTAGTGGATAATTACTCGCCTTTGTGTATTTCTTAGAAGACATTATTAAGGCAGTGGTGTCGTAGGTGGCTTTGATGGGGAGGAGTTGTGTGCCTTTAGTGGAGAATTATACCCACATTTGTGTATTTCATAGCGGGTATTATTAAGGCGGTGGTATCGTAGGTGGCTTTGATGGGGAGGAGTTGTGTGCCTTTAGTGGAGAATTACCCACCTTTGTGTATTTCATAGAGGATAATTATTATTAAGGTGGTGGTGTCGTCTGTGGCTTTGATGGGGAGGAGTTGTGTGCCTTTAGTGGATAATTACTCGCCTTTGTGTATTTCTTGGAAGACATTATTAAGGCAGTGGTGTCGTAGGTGGCTTTGATGGGGAGGAGTTGTGTGCCTTTAGTGGAGAATTACACCCACATTTGTGTATTTCATAGCGGGTATTATTAAGGTGGTGGTGTCGTAGGTGGCTTTGATGGGGAGGAGTTGTGTGCCTTTAGTGGAGAATTACCCACCTTTGTGTATTTCATAGAGGATATTATTAAGAATGTTAGCTGTGAACTTTATGTATGTGCCGCAAGCCCTACGTCATTATTGCCCCCATTTTAATTAAAATCAGCCTATTTTTAGTAGTTTTCAGATTGTTTTAGTGTTGCTGTTTGTGAATGTATTGTCTTGAAATAAAGTGCACATTAAAGACGAAACGTTGCTCGTTTGAGTCGTGTATCATGTGTGTTTATATGAGGCCTGAATTGGTTTTAGCAATTTTTAGAACTACACCAGGTGTAGGTGTCTGACGATGACGTTGTCTCAATCCTGATGATCGGAAAAATCCGCTTAGTCACTTCGCGCTGTTGGCCACAAATTTCCATCACTCGTAAACATTTACAACAGTAACAGTTTTATTCACCAGTTAATTAATTACCTTCCGTTTGATATAACTATGTTTGACCGAATTACCATGAAATAAACAATAGAAAACTTTAAATAGTTTGTTTTGAAGTGAATTTCTACCTAAGATCTGAAACGAAAATCCCCGAAGCAGACATCCGCTGGATAGGGCTATTTTTACTCTGTCTTGCTTCTTGGGCCGTTTCTGCTGTGACGTCACAGAAATGTGTGGCTTTTCCGTTGAAGATAGGTGTTCGTTTGGCTGGCTGACGTAGGCTGTGCTAAAAGACGGAGTCGCGGCCGATGCTCCATGCTGAGTGAAATTCAACGCGATTTCAGCATCATAGTAAGTTCAGAACCTAAAACCATTAAAGATAACGACTAAAACATTAATAATTGGCGGGAAAGCAATCCAATTCAATAAGTTGCAGTGATCGTTTGTGACATGAACCAGAAGGGTGTGCACAATGAAAATAAAGTATACCCACTCTAGCTAACACCCCAACAACACAAACAAAATGATTTCAAGTAGGCGTAAAAGCGAAATGCAATTTATTTAAAATAAAACCAATAACTTTCCTTTCACACAATCAAACCGCCGAATAAACAAACCCCAGGCGATTTAAAACAATAGATAAACAATGCCCCTTTACAAAAATTACATACTACAATAATGTCCAAATAATAATAAAATATAAACTCCACTTAATGACCCAATCCAAAATTAAATGTTGAAACAAAAGAATCTAAGAAAAGGAGACAACAGCTGAAAGCTTATCTAATTTATTTCCTTTAAACTAAATTCCCTCCCTTTACCCCTACAGTAAACTCGCTTACACGCAACTTCCGCTTAAGCGGTTTCAACTGTACTTTTAAACTATTATATCAACAACAAAAATAGAATAGATGGTACAGGAATAGTTCAAGGCCAGATCACATACAATGGTGCCAAACAAATCACCAAAACTATTGCAGTGACCCACCTACCCAACTAAACCCCTACCAACCATTATAATTACAGTTAACTACACTTAGTAAAGAACAGATGGTTTGAGTATAGTTCAAGACCAGATCACTCACAAAAGTGTTAAACAGTAATGATCTGTCTTTCCAACTAACACCCCCACCAACTATTATAATTACAACTGACTACATTTAGAAAAGAACAGATGGTTTGAGTATAGTTCAAGACCAGATCACACACAAAGGTGCTAAACAATAATCATCTGTCTTTCCAACTAAGACTCCCACCAACTGTTATAATTACAATTAAGTCCTAACTGAAAAAAATGTCTCACTTCACCCAAAATGAATGAACCTAAAAAATAAAGTAATGAGTGCTTAACACTAGTAATTACTCATCCACCCCACAAGAGTGAACAAGTACCAATGCCTAGGAAATACCACTAAGGTTACACCCAAATGTATATACACTAATCAGCGCTGCAGATGCAGGCTAACCCCACTTCCGCCATCAAAGCAACAACCCCAAAAGTAAACAACCACAACAAAATGAGGTTTGTTCTAGCAATATTAATCCAACTGGTTACAGTCCTTGCAGTGAAGCGGCTACCTCGCCCCTCACTGTTCAATGGCGATAACCCATTAGTAGAATACCCACTATACAATTAATCTATTCATAAAATGTAGGGAGGTCACCCCACACACGCTATTATTATGTCTCTACACCAAGTCACAAATGTAGGGAAATTACCCCACACTATTATTATGTTCCTTCGCGATGAGTCACCGCTGTGGCAATAACTTAATAAAAAATAGTGTAATTTAATAGCTGGCATAAACGCACTATGCCATATTCTGTTATTCGTCCTTTAAACGCTGCACGCGCCGACACCTTGTTCACCTCACCTAGCTGGTTCCCTTTCTGTCTTCACGACCCTTTCCACTGTTCAAGGACAGCAACAGCAACAATGTCTCAGGTCATCAACACGCCTTTAAAATTTGAAGGCCTTCCCTTCCCCAAATGATGCCACTCCTCTTTCAGCCTCGCGGCCCTTTAACTGGTTAAGGACAGCAGACGTCCCACAACTGAAAGCCTGTTTAAAACAAAAATAAAACTATTTTAAAACTATGTCCCTATTAAATTAATCTTCAAAATTTCCCTTTTATTCACGCATAGTCGGATACCACTGTATCATTTACATAAAACCATCCCCCTATTACACATTTCGCTTCGCTACACACTTAGGTGCCCTAATACCCAGACGTGACCCAAAACAATGGTCGACCTATGGCGATATTTGTCACGCCAGAGGGCAGTCAATGCACTAGGGGCTTATCACGCGATTTTCTTACTTGGGCGTAGTAAGAGAGAGAGAGATGGTAGGACTACTCACTCACTCTCTCTCTCATTTTCTTTATCCCCAACTAAGAATATAGAGAGGATTAGCCCCACATGAGCGTCATGCCCTCTGGCGTGAAAAAAATAGCACTAAGTCTCTCATTGGCCTGACAAACTTCTAGCTTGTCACTCCCCAATACTAAAAACACGAAGTGTCTCCAAACGACATGCACCCGAAATTCTCGTGCAGCACAATTTACGTGCTCACAATACCAAAATCTATCTCTGCCCTCAGGCAAAACATAGCGGAGCAAAACCAACTGCATTAAAACAACAACCAGCTAAAATTTACCATTTAAAATCTCTAGGCCTATCTCTCTCCAGTTTCCTTCTCTCTTTCTACACATTGACACTTTATTCTACTTTTAACTCTGAGCTAACAATGACCCAGCAACTTTGCCTATTCCAAACAGGTTTAATTTGTTTAGGTGTGGAACCCGGTGTGTAATAAACCTCTGGCCTAGCTTTGACAAAGTTACTATATCACCCACCATTATGCCCATGTGATGCGTGTAAGGGGAAAACAACTCATGGTTGGACTTGGCACGTGAATCAGCAACGAACAACACAACATAAAATCTTTACTTGTCCTACAACACATACCCCGCCCCCACATAAGGACATAAGGAAACCTACATTGACAACTCGGCTATTGTTTTTTTAAACGAGTCGACTTATTCCATCCCACTAAATCTGTCCCCTGCCTACTTGTGGCGTTGTTTGTGGTGTCATGCGTTTACACATTCATTCATTTAATTTATAAATATTTAAGCATATTTTACACATTCACACCTTAAATTTAACTATGCACATATCACAGTGTAAACCTGAAAATTCGGTTCGGCAAACCGACTACATTTACACAACATTTTCTCCCCTAAACTGACAATTTCCCTAAGCATGACTAGTAAGTAATTTTAGCCAACCTTTGTCCCTAGGAAATGACTCCTGTGTCATTGTTTTTTTCTTCTATGCCTACTCTGACACCCTATTCCTATCACACCCTATCACCAAGAAAGCTCACTACCACTTCTGCTCTTCCCGTGACAATTAAACTTAACCCCAAATCCTAACCGAATGCCGAAATAAGCTAACACATCTATAAGCCTGAGGAAATGCAGCACGCTCGTGGTGTCGCAGTCAAAAGTGTAGCTCATGCAAATCTGCCGCTCGCTACTACGAGAGTCTGTATTTGCGACATTGAGTATGAAAACAAATTTCACTTTTTTGTAGGGTTAGGGATAGGGTTAGGGTTAGGGTTAGGTAAATGGTTCAAGTAAAGAAAGAGTGAAATTTGTGGTTGTCGCAAATGCAGACTCTCATAGTAGCGAGCGGCAGATTTGCACGAGCTACACTTTTGACTGTGACTTCTTGCTGGCCCTCAGTTCAGGTGGACAGCAAGGTTTCTTTCCTTTGACACTGGTTACCGCGACAGTTCACCCCACAAATATCGAATTTGGGGAAACTAAGGCTTATCCTTGACTGGCTAGCGGAATAAAGTAGAAATTGAAATTTCGCACAGAGGGCTAAGGAATCGAAATGTGCTCTTCTGCGTGACAGACAATAATAAGCAGACAGAATTTGGATGGAAGGATGGAAGTTCAGTTTAACGTCGCGTATCGGCTTTCGCCATGTACGACGGGCTGAACAAACCAACCAGGGTATAAACAAAAATTTATGTTCCTGAATCACTGTCTTATCCAAAAGGCCGAGAAGCAATCAGAATTACTATGGAAGTTCAGTTTAACGTCGTGTATTGGCTTTTGCCATGTACGACGGGCTGAACAAACCAACCAGGGTATAAACAAAAAATTATGTTCCTGAATCACTGTCTTAGCCAAAATGCCGAGAAGCGATCAGAATTACTATGGAAGTTCAGTTTAACGTCGTGTATTGGCTTTTGCCATGTACGACGGGCTGATCAAACCAACCAGGGTATAAACAAAAAATTATGTTCCTGAATCACTGTCTTAGCCAAAATGCCGAGAAGCGATCAGAATTCTTTAAGACAGAATTTGAGAAATTTGTTTTACGTCCTCCCGGCCTAAGCCATATGGGACATTTCTTTTTATAAAGTTACGGAAAAAAAGTTTGTTTTATTTTAATAAAGTTATATATTATTAAAGAAAGAATTTGTTGTTGCTGTTTTTTTGTGCCATGGCTCGACTGCTTGACCCAAGATTTGAACTAGCTAGCTAGTTTAAATGATAATATTTATTTTAATGTTTATAAAAATTATGATAAAAATTTCTTTTCTACTGAGCATCTTCGATTAAAATTTCCAGGACCACCGTTTAAAACAGAATCAAACAAACATTTAAAAATCGTTGAAGGTCTTCCCCATAACATGGGGCACGGTCTATTTACAGAATAAACTTTATTTTCGATTTTTTTAATTTTAAACTCTATTTATCCATTGTCAACAAGTGCCGTTGTCCAATGATAACTTTGTAAAAAAATCACCAAAGCTGTCGCATCGGTTTCCCAAGGGAACCGATACTATTGTCTAAGGGTATTAAAAATTACAAGTGGGTCCCTGTCGGACTAGTTAAAATTTTAAGACTATTTTGTCCCCTTCAACTCCAAAAGGCACAAACAGATGAGGCCGAGTTGCCGGTAGACTTTTTTTAAAATTATGGGGATTTTTTACAAGGGGAAAGCAGATCAATCAGGAGGGGAGGAACAAAGAAGAGAACTGTCTTACCCCCTACCTGTTTCAAAGCTTATAGTCCAGCAGGGATTAAATGTGTAATAATGTTTATTACTTACATTTATATTTTAAAAAAAGATTATTAAAATTTTGCTTTGATTCCTGCTTGTTTGATCGGAGGGAGGGAGGGAGAGGGACCCTTCTTCTCCGAATCAAAACAGAGGCAGGGCGTCACGAGCAGAGTCCTTAAGCGGGGGGACTCTGAAGCTTATATACAGCTAAGCGCGACTACGAGGCGGTTAAAATAGATTGAGGTCTAATTTTTTTTATTGAGATAAAAGTTACAATTAACAGGCGAGCTGGAACAAGCCTGACGTTGAAAACATTTAATCAAAGTTTTTAGAAGAGGTGTTCAAATGTTGTTTTGGACAGCTCCTCAGCCAACCAAGTCAGAGAGGCCCACCCCTCACTGCTCTTCTTTAAAATAGAATTTTTATCGAGTGCAATCTTATGTAATTTAATAAGAATGTATGAAACGTTCCAGTTCTGTATTAATGAAAATACACGATTCAAATAAATGGTTAATGCCGATAATTGCCTTACATAGGCAGGCTCTTGGGTTGTGTTTAGAAGTGATAGAATTCGTTCTTAACCTGAAAATCAGGGCTTGGACAGCGAAAGGAACCCGGAGGAACAAGCCTTTAGCCATGTGGGACATTTCTTTATATAGAGTTCTAGGGAAGAAATTTTTATTTTGTTTTAATAAAGTTGTTTGTTGTTAATAAATTTATAAAGTTATAAAGTATTTTTATCGCCATGGCTTGACTGTTTGACCCAAATTTTAGCTAGCTAGCTAGATAATATGAAGTTTATGGTGTTGATAAAAGTTGTAATAACATTTTCTTTTGAACTGAGCATCTTCATTAATTAAAATTTCCAGGACCACTTTTAAAAAGATCAAAAACTGTTAAAAATCGCTAAAGGTCTGTCCCCTAGAGTGGGGCATGGTCTATATACATATATTTTTATTTCCAAAGAAAGATTAAAAAAAAAATTTCATACTACATTCGTTTACCATGGAGCAAATGGCACCTAAGTCCCGCCGCACCACACCCACAATATAAAACATATCTCCGAAGCTGTCGCGTTGGTTTCCAATGAAACCAACACATTAAGCTGGGGGTTTTAAAATTATAAATGGGTCCCTGTCGGACTAGTTAAAATTTAAGTCAAGTTTGTCCCCTTTGTCTAAAAAAGGCACAAACATATGAGGCCGAGTCGCCGGGGGACTTGTTAAAAAGATGGGAATTTATACAGAGGGAAAGCAGATCAAACAGGAGAGGGGGAACAAAGTGGAGACCTATCTCCCCCCCCCCCCCTGTTTCAAAGCTTATAGTCCAGCAGGGATTAAATGTGTAATACTAATGTTTACTACATTTATAAAAAAATAATTAAGAAGGTTGCTTCGATTCCTGTATGTCTGAACGGAGGGAGGGAGGGAGAGGGACCCCTCCTCTCCAGACCAAACAGAGGCAGGGCGCCGCGAACAGAGTCCTTAAGCGGGGGGGCTCTGAAGCTTATTTAAAGCTAAACGCGACTACGTAGCAGTTTAAGAATTGGAAATTCTATAAAAGTTAAGAGCTATTGTTTAAAAGGCGAGCTTAATTTTTAGAAGAGATGTCCAAAAGTTGTTTTGGACAACTCCTCTGCCAACCGGATCAGAGGGGCCCATCCCTCGCTACTCTTTCTATGAATAGAGACTTTATTGAAGGTGATCTTGTAATGTTTAACTTTAAGTGCAAAACGGTCCAGTTCCGTATTAATGTAAATACATGAATCAAATAGATGTTCAATATTGATGATTGCCTCACATAGGCAAAGTCTAGGATGAAATTTTGATAAAATAGAATTAGTTCTTAGCCGGAAAATTAATGCTTGAATAGCAAACGGGACATGGAGGAATAAGCCTTTACGTTCGATCTGGCTATCTTCGTCCCTGGTTAACGTGTATGTTTCAAGTTCTTGTTTCCATAGTTTGTGGCTTTCAGCCTTCAAAATGTTTTTAATTTCATTAACAGAGAATCCAATGTTAATAGAGGTGCCTTCCCGACCAACCGCCGCGGCCTTAGCCGCCCGGTCGGCCAGGTCGTTTCCTTTGATTCCACAGTGGGACGGGATCCATGTCACCGCGATATTTACTCCTTTATGTTTTAGCTGATGAATAACATGTCTTATTTCATATATTATTTCCAATCTAAGTTTGGTGTTGCCCTGCAGAGCTGTCACAGAGGATAGGGAATCTGTCAGGACAACCACATTGATCGGTGGATTAGGAAAAGTATTTATATAAGTGACAACTTCCAGAATGGCCCAAAGTTCTGCGCTAAAAATGGAGATTTTGTCATTTAATTTGAAACATTTAAAAATATGTAGGGATGGAATTGAAAAAGCGCTTCCTGTTTGATCGTTTATTTTAGAGCCATCTGTATACACCAGTAGGTAATTTTGAAGGCCAGCTATTTTTTCTTTTGCTGCTATGGTAAGCAAATTGAAATCGTTTTGTTTGGAGAATGTTTGGTGCAAAGAGGTATCATAGATCGCCTCTTCCCGTTCCCACTGCGGAAAATCATACTGTGTTCTTGGAGTGACTTCCTCCAGTCTTATACCGGCCTTATCAAAAAGGTTCTTAGTAAATGAGACTGGGTCCACAGTCTTAACAAATAGACGAGGTTGCTTGCGTTTTACTCTCGTCAAAATAATATTAGATGACTCTAAATAGTCGTCAAAAATCTCTTCAGTAGATCCCTGTTTGGAGGAAAAAAGTCTTGTTAAGCTGGAGGCACAATGAAGCTTCATATAGTGATCTAGAGGAAGCCAATCGACATCTCTATGCACTAAATAGTTGATGGCATACCGTGGCATAACCAAGGCCGTTTTTAAAGCTTTAGTTTCTACGGCTTGCAGCCGTTTAAATTGGGATTTAAACATTGTGTAAAAAGCTTCCATCCCGTAAGTAAGGCGGCTTCTAACCAAAGTTTGGGTCAAATACGTTAACATTTTTGCATCCTTAGCCCCAAGCTTCCTTAGAAATAACTTTTAAGAAGTTAAGGGCCCTAGATGCTTTCTTGATGGTGTGTGAGAGATGCGCTGACCATGTTAAATTTGAGGACAGTACCACTCCCAAAAACTTTACCTGAGGACTGGATTGAACCTTCATCCCAAGAATATCTATCTGAGAATAAAATTTATTTGAAGTAGTGTTTGAAAATCCCATAAATTCACATTTATTTAGGGAAAGGGTAAAGCCATTCTCCCTAAGATAACTGGCTATGACTGTAGTGTACTTCTGATGTTGCTTGAAACATTTTTCAGTAATGGAATTATTTCTTCTGGAGGTAAGAGTCCAGATAGCTATATCATCAGCGTACATGGAAATACGTGTTCCTTTAAAAGGAATAGACTTCATATCATGCAGCATGATGTTAAACAATGTTGGCGCAATTATGCTGCCCTGAGGCACTCCCATGTCTACGCTATGGGTTCTGGAGAGTGCCTGGCCTACTTTGACAGTCATGTTGCGATTATGAAGGAAGGAACGAATTAAATAAAACATATTTCCCTCTATGCCAAGGTCGCTAATTGTTTGGAGCAACCTCCCATGCCAGACAGAGTCATAGGCTCCCTTTATGTCGAAGAAGGTTGCAAGAACCCTTTTTCTCCGACAGAACGCTTTTACTGACATGGGAGGTTAGCTTACAAACATGTTCCATGCAGCTTCAATGTTTTCTGAAGCCTGCCTGGAAAGTAGGGAGAATGTTATTTTTTTGTAAAAAGTATTCCAATCGCTGTTTTACGATTCTCTCATACACCTTACCCAGGTGAGGGGTGAGGGAGATAGGTTGAAAGCTCTTGGGATCCTGTCTTGGTTTCCCAGGTTTCAGGACCCCAATAACTTGCGCTTCTTTCCACGCCTGAGGGACCACCCCCTCAGCCCAACACCTGGAGTAAAAATGATGGAGGATATTTAGAAATGATGGGGGAAGTTGTTTTATTAGGCGGTAGGAGATGGGATCCCTTCCGGTAGCTTTGTTTACTTTCTTTATTAAACGTAGGGACATAGCGAGCTCGGCATACTTGAGGGGAGCATTGATCACATTTGAATTGTTTGTAGACTTGTCTAGTTTTGGGATTTGTTGTCTACGTTCCTGTTTAGGAAAGGGAAGGGATGTAGACTGACTGGCTTTAGCAAAAGTATCTGCTAGGACATCTGCTGTATCTTTATTTGAAGATGTTAGTTTATTGTTAACTTTTAAACGGATCTGTGTAGGGGAACCTCCTCTTTGCAACTTCTTTAATCTTTTCCAGGCCTTTCCCAAGTCCCTGTAATCGGTAATTTTAATCTTATAAAAATATTCTAATTTGGCCTTGGCCACAATTGTTTTACTATATTTTTCCACTTATTTTTTGGAATCAAAATTTTCTTGGGTAGGAAATTTATTAAATGTATTACTTGTGGAGTGTTTGGTCTTAACGGCTTCAGCACATTCTTCATTCCACCAGGGGTTGTTCCTAGTGGGACAGAACCCATTCCCCTGCTCTTTAGTGGTCGGAATGGCTGCGCCACTGGCTTGTAAGATTTTATTACGTATATTATTATAGTACACTTCAATATTATTATCTTCTATATAATTAATTTTTGTATTTATGAGGTGTGATTGGAATAGAGGCCAATTCGCTTTGTCAAACAAAACTCTTGGGGTGGAGTCTTTTTCAGGGGGATCTGAGGCTGAATTTAATGTCAGAACAATAGGTTTGTGGTCAGATCCAAGAGGGTCCACCAGAGGGGTCCAATAGTGGTTGTTTTCTAGTTGTGGGCTAACCAGTGTAAGATCTATGGCTGTTAGTCTTTGATCAGATCTATCTGGGTATCTGGTTGGGGTTCCATCATTTAATAAAATTAAATTGGAGTCATTTATTTCCGAGAGAAGTTGGGAAGCCCCAGTACTGATGGACGTGCACCCGGCCTCCCAGAGGGGGTGATGGGCGTTGAAATCGCCCATAATAACCCATTGTTCAGAGGAATTAAGGGTACACATCCAGTCAGTAGTGGGAACTTTGGTATACGTTTGAGGAAAATAGACGTTCAAAATATTAGTGGTTTTGTTATGAATTGTGACCTGGATAGCATTCGAGTAGCTTGTTGATGAGATCTCTGGTAATGGGAAAGAAATTTTCAGGTGGTGTATATTCGTTCTTACATATGTAGCCGTCTTGATTACGCCTCCAGATTTATGGAAGGATGGGGGGAAGCAGAAGCCTTCCAAACGAGGGAGGCCTGTGTAATCGACATTTAAAGACTGCAAACATATTACCTGAAACTGAATTGGGTTTGTGGCTAAAAAAATAATTAAATAATCTTTATTACTGTTTATTGAACGACAGTTCCATTGTAATAAGTTAAAAGAAACAGGCTGAGGAAAAGTTTGTTCTGGCGGCGGTTTTTGGGAGGTTTCTTTGGTGAACTTAGCCATCTTGGGGGGTATGCTTGGATTTGCTGGACTGTATCGGTCTATTTCTAGGCTTGGCAGATGGGAGATTATTGTCGCATACTAAGTTTGCCAGACTGAGGAGGTTTGTGTCCTTGGACAGGGGAGATGGGGTTGAGCCAACTACTGTGGGGAAGAGGGTGGCTAGCCCCTCTAGAAGCTGGGTGGGTTGATTTGTAGTCTTTGCTTTAGCCAGAGCAATCAAAATCTGTGTTACAATCTGTTCTCTGGCTGGTTTGGTTGAGGAAGCTTTAGCATATTGTTCTAAATTTAAATTTGAGGTATGTTTGAC
>JAGGCT020004151.1:0-66300 GCA_017654935.2 Phymorhynchus buccinoides
CTTTTATTCGTTAGACTTCATTTTGATGACTCCGTAAATTTCATGTTTGCATCTTGTATACGTACTTCTTTTTGAAGTCATCTTTTACTCGTTTGGAGTCGTCTGATTTCCGTTTCAATCGGACCCTCATTAATTTTCTTTTATTCGGTTTAGACTTTTCAACCTTGTTCCGGTAATTAGTCTTTTCTAGAAATATTCGTCAATGGCCGTCTTTGTCAACAGGAAATATAGTGTTGTCGAGTTACAGTCTTCTCTGGTTGTTCAGTGTATCTCCCTTCGAGCCTTTAATTTCCTTCGCTGGATCGTTTTCTGGTTCTCATTTTCTTTGAGATTCTCAGGTAAACTACTGTGACTGTCGTACTGTACGATTTTCGTCCAACGACTCTCATTCCCAGAGTTCTGGGGAAAATCTACCTTCGGGAGTAACCAAATACGATTCTGATCACCATCATGGGACGGACCAGGCACTGGTTCTCAGAAGCTCTCAATTTGACGCAGGCTACTCGCTAACTGTCAACATGAACATGATTCGCGGGTGCCCACCGGTTCGCATAATGCGTTTCGCATAATCCTTTGATCAGAGCCGCGGGCGCAAGTCGAGGGTCTCTTCCAAAAAAACCTGGCAGTTCGCATAAACGGGTTTGCCATTTCGCATATTATGCACTCTTGCAGGTTCTAATGCATTCTACGTGACTTTCTGTTATTTTCTCTACTATCCCTAACCTATCCCTAACCCTATCCCTACCCTATCCCTAACCCTATCCCGAACCTATCCCTAACCCTATCCCTAACTTTCTGAGTTTTATGCGAAATGCCATGTCCACAAAGCTTTGTATGCGAAGCGGCAGTATGTGAATCGGCTTTTTGCGAAGCGGCAGTATGCGAAACGGCAATATGCGAACCGGGGCGCACCGTGATTCGCTGTGTAGGCTAAATAGGCCTACACCAGTGGCTCAGTCTAGTTGCTTGACGACTATCAGACTCATAAGCTTGAAATGTTACTGCTTGAACATCAGTTGCATTACAACACATCTGTCTTAATGTATAAAGTTCACACTAACCTGACGCCCCAATACCTAGAGAATCTCCTCACTCCTTCCACATGTAGTTATCGTTCTGATAATTATTTTCTTCCACGCACCCAAATTGACCTTTTCAAAACAAGTTTTTGTTTCTCAGGGCCACATTTTTGAAACTAATTTTCTTCAGTTGTAAAAGCAAGTTATTCAGTATCAAATTTCAAATCTAACTTGCGTGGGCATCTCCTTAACTCCATTCAATAAAACTGTATGATCATTCAATGCACCACAGAAGAACAATCTTTGTATGTTTAGGCTGATTGTGTAACTTTGTTTTTCTGATTTTTCTTTGATTTTTCTGTTTTGCTTGTTCTTGTTCTGCCAACCATGTCACTGTTGTATTTCTGCTACTGATTGTTGTTTCTGCTGATGATTGTTCTATGTCTCAATATTCGCTTATAGTATAGTTATATGTTGCAGAGTATAGTAGTAGTAGTAGTAGTAGTAGTAGTAGTAGTAGTATAGTAGTAGTAGTAGTAGTAGTAGTAGTGGTGTGGTGGTGATGGTGGTAGTAGCAGTAATAGTAGTAGGTAGGAGTGGTAATGGTAACAGAAGAAGTAACTTGTGGTGGAAGTAGTGTGTGTGTGTGTGCTTCTGGGGGGTCATTTTTATGCTTGTTTATTTGGTCGTTTGGTTTTCTGTTTTGCTTGTTCTTATTACTGATGTTGATGCTCTGCCTACCATCGTCACTGTCGTATTTCTGCTACTGTTTGCTGTTTCTGTTGACGATTTTTCTGTGTCTCAATGTTGGTTTATAGTATTAGTTATACTAGCGCAACGCACCTAGTACCGGTAAGGCCTAGTACCCGGTAACGCCAAGTACCGGTAACGCTGAGTACCGAATTTATGAATGGATGCTGTTGAAATGTTGCACCAAGGTAGTCACTATCCCTGGACATGCACGTTCCAAATTTCGAGTCAATGTCGGGTCTCGTTTCGCCGCGGTTTGTGAAAAGGTGAAGCGGCGCATATCGCGCGCGTTTATAAATCGATTCGCTTTCAGCAAAGCACACATATAGTCACTGTCCCCGGTCATCTACCTTCCAAATTTGAAGGCAATCCGTCCAGAAATACCGGAGATACGGGCGCCGAGAGGCCAGTGGATACGCGTTTCGCGCATTTGCCAAACCGTGCAAATGACACGGCCGCCTCGGTTGCCGTTGCCATCGCCCGGTTAGGGCTGATAGCAAATTTGAAGCGATTCAGTCAAAAAAACGGCGGAGTTATAAGGCCCGTTCTGTGTTTCGGACAGACGGACAGCTGCCTAGTACTGGCAACTCCCAGAACCGGTAACGCCTAGTACCGGTACCGCCAAGAACCGGTAATGATGAGTAGCGGTTTCGCCGGGTCCGCAAAATATTATGTTATGAGAGAGAGAGAGAAGAGAGAGAGAGAGAAGACAGACAGACAGACAGGCCAGAGAGAGAGACAGACAGAGAGAGAGACACATAGACATACAGAGACATGAGACAAAGAGAGAGAGACAGACAAACAAAGGCAGAGAGAGATAGAGACTGTCAAGTGTGCTCATAGTTTTATGAAGAGCTCCACAAGTGAGAAAGGTTCTGAGGAGGTAGACTGTGATCTGAGATTCGAGGAACTCTCCAGAAGGAACTCACACCAGACCACTCCAGTCAAGATTACAATACAAAAGGGACATTTATTTTGTAAACAGACAATACCAATCAAAACAATAAAAAACAAACGGTTATATTCAAATATCAAACGCAATAACTAACACTTGGGCTTTAACTAACGCTCAAGGCAACTTAGATTAAGTTGTCTTACTTCTTCTCTTCGTGACCCCATTCATCAAGACAAGCACTTTTATGCACCACTTTCACAATTGCAAGACAACTAAGAACAAATTCATTTTATGCACAAATTTCAAATAAACTAGAAGAATGAACACTTTAACTTAAGTAGTAAAAGCAACGAATGAAGGAAATTTAATTTTGTCTCTAAATTGTCCTTGGTAGCATAAAAGGATGTTGCTGGCAGTCTCTCTCCTTGTTCTGGGATTCTCAGAATCCTGATGTATCTACCTTTAGCAGTCCGGTAGAAAAGGTTCTTTACATGAGTTCTCTTTTTCAGAATAATTGTCACATTCCTTAATTTATTGCAGTACTTAACTTTGACACATCAGCGCACAACGAAGAAGCTGATCCCCTGAAGAAAGAAGTAGAGGACTGAACCAAGAAGTCCGCTCAGGGGTCGTCTTCAGACTGCAACCGGCAGCTCTCTTGGGCCGCCCAGGCCACTCCTCAATCCTCAGCGAAGAGGGGGTTAGCGTTGAGCCACAGGTCACACTCATCGTCCAGGCGAAGCCATCCATGAAACGCCACCGAAAAGACGAAGAAAAAGAAGAGAAAAAAAAGGCCTGGACCCAACCAGGATCAGACAACTATTCACCACGGCGGCAAACAATTGTGTTTACATGTCCCTCAAAGCACCAAGGAAATTTGAATGCCAAAAAGGCATAGAAGAAAAAGTAATGAATTTGAAAAGTGAAATTTTGAAAAATTAAAGTGTTCAAACTTTAACAATTTCACTACTGAAAAATTTATGAACATGAAGTCAATTTGTCTTGACTTTGTGAATAAACAAATTAAAATGCTTATAGTAAATTTCGACTGGAATTATATTTTCTTAAAATTGGGAACAAAATTGGTCCTTCGCTCACAATTCTTTATTCTGGACCAAACCTGAAAGTACGAGTGGTGCCCCTTTCTACATGCAACACAATCATTTTACTAAAGCCAATCCTAACAAATATATTCACACGCAAGCATACGCACTCACGACGCTTGCATCACTCACCCTTCAATGTGCACGCAACCATATCATTCAATGCGCGCAACCATATCATGCCACACAAAATATTCAGCTACAAGCAAAAGTGATTAAACACAAACGCGATATGCACAAGCACAAAATATTATTGCATTACGAAATACATTAAAACATCTTTTACACAAAACACAAATAGTGGCCCCAATGGTACGACCAGAACAGGGCAAGGCAAGATAGCGTATAGCTGCAGTATGGCCAATAAATTATTCCCCTTTGGAGTAAATAAAAGTGAAGTAGGAAAGTGGAAAACAAAAAGCGAGAACGATAACTCCAAAGGCTAAACTGAATACACGACGAATAAACGGGTCAATAAATGAACACAGAAATGATTCTGTTAATCTATAAATTCAAACAAGTAAATTAAACAAGTTTACAATACGATACTAACCACTACCCCAGTGAAGACGCTATTTACAACAACGGCCCGACGTAACTTCAGCGAAGAAGGACAAGCTGGAACCGCGTTCCTTGAGCACCCAGAACGACTCAGGGACCCAGAACGACTAGTGACTAAAGCAGGCGGGGCTGCTACTAACGTGGAGGCGATCCACCATACATGTAAGGGTGCGACCCTTACAGGAGAAAAATCAACAGCTTTCTGTCAAACAATTCCAATCCAACAAGCGACACACAGAACAAATTGAAACAGTGTTCACAAATTTATTATAAAGAAAAAGGAAGAAAAATATTTAAAGAAAACGAAAACGGGTAGCACGACATACACGTACAGAGCACACGCATGCACACGAGAATATTCTGTCGCACACTGTCAATCTAAAGCAGGAAACTGACACGCATAGATCACACATTTCGTGCAGAAGAGAAAGTGACAACAGGAGGAGGGTTGGTTTCTGAAGCCATAACGTTGCAGAGCGTTAGCTTGACTCGCTATAGCGTCTGCCACGTGACAGAGACAGACAGACAGACAGAGAGAGAGAGAGAGAGAGAGAAAGAGCGATGCGCACGCCCTCCCCCTCCCCGCTATATAAGTTCTTCTTCTTCGGTAGTTCAGGCGTGTTGTGGAGATTTCTGACAGCTCGCCTGTCGGAAACTCCCCACCCCTCACACACACACACGCGCACGCATCAGTTAACCTCAATGACCCGCGTGGAAGACTATAGTGTGAATAGCAAGCTGTTAATAACTCCGTATAGTAATCTCGGCTCTTTAACCGTCTCGTTTCCAGGCTAACTCATTGCAGCGAGACATTGGTGCCTAAAGTGGTGAATGAAATTAGTTTCCGATTTGGTTGCCTGCAAAATGTAAATCGGGTTATAGCGCGCCATTTATGAACGGATGCTGTTGAAATTTTGCACCAAGATAGTCACTATCCCGGTCATGCCCGTTCCAAATTGCAAGTCAATATCTGGTATGGTTACGCCGTGGTTTGTGAAAACGTGAAGCGGCGTATATCGCGCGCGTTTATGAATCAATTCGCTTCCGGTTTGGTACACGGATAGTCACCGTTCCCCAACAAGGTCGTCTTCCTGCCAAATTCAAAGGCAATCGGCCCAGAAACACCGGAGATACGGGCGCAGAGAGGCCGTGCGGATGCGCGTTTCGCGCATTTGCCGAACCGCGCAAATGACACGGCCGCCTCGGTTGCCGTTGCCATCGCTCCGTTAGGGCTCACAGCAAATTTGAAGCGATTCGGTCGAAAAACGGCGGCGTTATAAGGCTCGTTTTGTGTTTCAGACACACACACACACACACGGACACTTGCTAAATTACTATATGATGAAGACTAGCGCAACGCCGAGAAGTACCGGTAAAGCCTAGTACCGGTAACGCCAAGTACCGGTAACGCTGAGTACCAGTTTCGCCGGGTCCGCGAAATATTATATTATTACTTTTGTCTCTCTCCCTCCTTCCATCTTCTTCTCATCCCGTTCCACCCCCCCAAGCACGATCGCACCAATGCGACCGCCCCCCCCCACAACCATCCCCCGCCCCCCCTCTCTCTCTCTCTATTTATCTCTCTCAGTCTGTTTCTCTCTCTTTTTCTCTCTCTCACATCTCTCTCTCTCACTCTCTGGGAGTCTTCTCTCTCTCTCTCTCTCTCTCTCTCTCTCTCCTCTCTCTCTCTTCTCTCAAGAAGACGGTTTTCTTGATTGCTTTGGCATCGACCAGACGGGTCAGTGGCCTCCACGCCCTTAGCGGACTCCCCAGGGACGTGGAGTTCGCCGATGATTTTTCGTCGGTTTCTCTTTGCTTTCTGCCCGAGTTCAGGGCCAAAAATCAGCCCGGCGATGTCGAGTCACCTCTCCTCTCCATCTCCAGTCTTAGGACTATCCTCTGTCCGGATGACGCCGACCGCTTCCTTTGTCCGGTCCGCGCCCTCATGTCCTATCTCTCCAGAACCAAGGGTTTTAGGGGTTCTAGGAGGAGACTGTTTCTCTCTATCAACCCTAAGTACACTAAGGACGTTTCAAAGAACACGGTTGCTAGATGGTTGCTGGACTGTATCAAGCTTTCCTATTCTCAGTCTCTAGTTAGCCTGCCATCTGGCTCTGTCAGGGTCCACGAGCTCCGCGCAATCAGCGCCTCGCTCGCTCTGGTTAAGGGGGTGCCCATGGTTAAAATAATGTCATCCGCTTACTGGAAGTCGGTCAACACGTTCCTCAGCTTCTACCTGCGGGACATCTCCACGCAGCACGACGACGACTCCTTCACGATCAGGAAGGTAGTTGTCGCCCAGACCGCCGTCTCCCTCTAAAACCAGTGAGTACGGGGACAAGCTCCCATCAGCCACCCCCTATATTGTTTTTTAGTGGGTATATCATTGCAATGATGTTTTGGGGCACACACCCCCCCCCTTTTTTTCCCCAACCCTTTTGCCTAGGATTACCTAGTTGTCTAAGGGAAAAAAGGGAGTACAAAGGGTTCTGTTTTTCAGAAGAGTGTTAGTGGGAAAAAAGCTCCCAGGTCTTACTCTCACTCTGTGATTTGGGGGTATTGAAGCATCTACCCTCCTCCGCTTTGGTAATCTGAGTATTTACAGTGGTTTTAGGCTGGATTTTGTCATGTGTATTTGTTTAAAAATTTAAATTGTGCATGTTAAAGACGAGTATGTAAAGTAGGTTTATGCATAATTTCGTCATTGTATGTGCTTAGTATAATGCAATATAGTAATATGTTTGATTTTGCTTTTAATATTATAAAAACATGAATAAGTTTGCTTTTGTCACGTGTGTGTATTTACTTTTTAACTTGTGCATGTTAAGTATGAATAATGCAATATAGTAATATGTTTGATTTTGTTATGTGTACACATATTTATATTTAAAATTGTGTATGTTAAGATGAGTAGGTAAAGTAGAAGTAGGTTTGGTTTTGTCATGTGTTTGTGCACTGATTGTCCGTAAGTACATTTTAAAGATGAGTATGTAAAGTATGTAAGAATAGGATTGGTTTTGTCATGTGTTTGTGCACTTCTCAATTTGTGCATGTTAAAGATGAGTATGAAAAGTAGGATTGGTTTTGTCATGTGTTTGTGCTCTTCTCAATTTGTGCATGTTAAAGATGAGTATGTAAAGTATGAATAGGATTGGTTTTGTCATGTGTTTGTGCACTTCTCAATTTGTGCATGTTAAAGATGAGTATGAAAAGTAGGATTAGGATTGGTTTTGCCATGTGTTAAACTTTGTGCTTACTTCTCAATTTGTGCATGTTAAAGATGAGTATGTAAAGTATGAATTAGGATTGGTTTTGTCATGTGTTTGTGCTCTTCTCAATTTGTGCATGTTAAAGATAGTGAGTATGAAAAGTATGATTAGGATTGGTTTTTGTCATGTGTTTAACTTCTCAATTTGTGCATGTTAAAGATGAGTATGTAAAGTATGAATAGGATTGGTTTTGTCATGTGTTTGTGCATCTTCTCAATTTGTGCATGTTAAAGATGAGTATGTAAAGTATGAATAGGATTGGTTTTTCATGTGTTTGTGCACTTCTCAATTTGTGCATGTTAAAGATGAGTATGAAAAGTATGAATAGGATTGGTTTTGTCATGTGTATTGTGCACTTAAACTCTCCAATTTGTGCATGTTAAAGATGAGTATGAAAAGTATGGATAGGATTGGTTTTGTCATGTGTTTGTGCTGTGCTCTTTTCAATTTGTGCATGTTAAAGATGAGTATGTAAAGTATGAATAGGATTGGTTTTGTCATGTGTTTGTGCTCTTCTAAATTTGTGCATGTTAAAGATGAGTATGTAAAGTATGAATAGGATTGGTTTTGTCATGTGTTTGTGCTCTTCTCAATTTGTGCATGTTAAAGATGAGGCATGTAAAGTATGAATAGGATTGGTTTTGTCATGTGTTTGTGCACTTCTCAATTTGTGCATGTTAAAGATGAGTATGTAAAGTATGAATAGGATTGGTTTTGTCATGTGTTTGTGCACTTCTCAATTTGTGCATGTTAAAGATGAGTATGAAAAGTATGAATAGGATTGGTTTTGTCATGTGTTTGTGCTCTTCTCAATTTGTGCATGTTAAAGATGAGTATGTAAAGTATGAATAGGATTGGTTTTGTCATGTGTTTGTGCTCTTCTCAATTTGTGCATGTTAAAGATGAGCATGTAAAGTATGAATAGTTGGTTTTGACCCCATTGTTTGTGCTTTGCATGTTCAAAGCTGAGCATCATGTGTGAATTGTTTTGTCTCTTCTACATTTGTGCATGTTAAAGATGAGCATGAAAAGTATGAATAGGATTGGTTTTGTCATGTGTTTGTGCTCTTCTCAATTTGTGCATGTTAAAGATGAGTATGTAAAGTATGAATAGGATTGGTTTTGTCATGTTTGTGCACTTCTAAATTTGTGCACATGTTAAAGATGAGTATGAAAAGTATGAATAGGATTGGTTTTGTCATGTGTTTGTGCTTCTTCTCAATTTGTGCATGTTAAAGATGAGCATGTAAAATATGCGATAGGATTGGTTTTGTCATGTGTTTGTGCTCTTCTCAATTTGTGCATGTTAAAGATGATGTATGTAAAGTATGAATAGGATTGGTTTTTCATGTGTTTGTGCTCTTCTCAATTGTGTGCATGTTTAAGATGAGTCATGTGTTTGTGCTCTTCTCAATTTGTGCATGTTAAAGATGAGTATGAAAAGTATGAATAGATTGGTTTTGTCATGTGTTTTGTGCTCTTCTCAATTTGTGCATGTTAAAGATGAGGCATGTAAAAGTATGAATAGGATTGGTTTTGTCATGTGTTTGTGCACTTCTAAATTTGTCATGTTAAAGATGAGCACATTAGGATTAGGATTGATTTTGTCATGTGTTTGTTGCTTACTTCTCAATTTGTGCATGTTAAAGATGAGTATGTAAAGTATGAATAGGATTGGTTTTGTCATGTGTTTGTGCACTTCTCAATTTGTGCATGTTAAAGATGAGCATGTAAAGTATGAATAGGATTGGTTTTTGTCATGTGTTTGTGCTCTTCTCAATTTGTGCATATTAAAGATGATGAGTATGTAAAGTATTATTAGGATTGGCTTGGTCATGTGTTTCTGCACTTCTCAATTTGTGCATGTTAAAGATGAGGATGTAAAGTAGGATTTTTTTATTTCCCCCCCCCCCCCCCCCCTCCGTGTGTATGTACTTAGGCCTACTCTTAATTTATGCACGTTCAAAATGAGTATAGTTAATAATATTAGGTTGATTTTGTTATTGTTGTGCTACTATATAGGGTTGTTTTTTACATTCTTATGTTGCTTTGTCTGTGCTCATTTTCATTTTCCATTTCTACTTTTATATTTGTAAAAAATATTTCAGAGGGCTGGATGTAAAAAAGCATGTTATTGCTTATTCTATTACCCTCTATAAATAAAATCATTCAATTCAATTCAATTCAATTCTGTCTCTCTCTCTCTCTCTGTCTCTCCTCTCTCTCTCTCTCTCTCTCTCTCTCTCTCTCATGTCTCTCTCTCTCTGTCTCATCTCTCTCTCTCTCTCTCAATCTCTCTCAGTCTCTCTCTCTCTCTCTCTCCATCTCTCTCTCTCTCTCTCTCTCTCTCTCTCTCTCTCTCTCTCCCTGTTTTATCTCTCGAATCTGATGTCGCTGTTGTCTCCCTGTCTCTTTGTCTCAGTCATTATTTTTTTCCCCCAACTCGCTCTTCCTTTTTCCTTTTATTTCACGACTATGATTACATTTGTCCATATTTATGCATTGTATTGTGCTTGTATGAAATGTATGTATTTCCCCATGATTATTGATTGTGGTTCGATTTTTTCCACTTTATGTGTTTTATTTTTTATTTGCCTTATTTGTTTTTCTTATTAATTCATGACGACATGATGTAAAAAAGCTTTATCAAAAAGCTTATTCTTTTTATCGTCAATAAAGATCATCTTGACTTGACTTGACTTGACTTGACTTGACACACGTTTGTCTTATCAACCCAGAATCAACACCAGTATCAGCTATGATTCATAAGGCGGAGCACTTGAACTGAAAAACAACAGCCTAGCCTGATTTGATTAGCTGGGAACATCCTCTCATTATCATCTTTAATCAAAACTTTAATGTTTTCAACTTTGAAAATATTTGACAAACGCGATGTCTTTCAGCTTCATTATATGTATGTGGTGTGATGTCTTAATTTTTCCTTCGGCTCAAAGTAATTTAATGCAAAACACGCATTTTCCCTCCTTTGCTATACTGAGAGTTTTGAAAAGGGTTTGTCTTACTTGAAGCCCAAATGATACTGACGTCTCTTTGTATCATTGTCTCTACTACAGGGCAGTGTCTCCTCCTGTGTGTTACTTGAAGCCCAAATGATACTGACGTCTCTTTTTCTCATTGTCTACTACAGGGCAGTGTTTCCTCCGGTGTGTTACTTGAAGCCAGTGGTACAGTGACGACTATTTGTTTCATTGTCTCTATTACAGGGCAGTGTCTCCTCCGGTGTGTTACTTGAAGCTCAACTGATACTGGCGTCTCTTTGTTTCATTGTCTCTATTACAGGGCAGTGTCTCCTCCGGTGTGTTACTTGAAGCTCAAATGACACTGACGTCTCTTTGTTTCATTGTCTCACATACAGGGCAGTGTCTCCTCCGGTGTGTTACTTGAAGCTCAACTGATACTGACGTCTCTTTGTTTCATTGTCTACTATAGGGCAGTGTCTCCTCCGGTGTGTTACTTGAAGCTCAAATGACACTGACGTCTCTTTGTTTCATTGTCTCACATACAGGGCAGTGTCTCCCCCGGTGTGTTACTTGAAGCTCAAATGACACTGACGTCTCTTTGTTTCATTGTCTCACATACAGGGCAGTGTCTCCTCCGGTGTGTTACTTGAAGCTCAAATGACACTGACGTCTCTTTGTTTCATTGTCTACTACAGGGTAGTGTCTCCTCCGATGTGTTACTTGAAGCTCAAATGACACTGACGTCTGTTTGTTTCATTGTCTCTACTACAGGGCAGTGTCTCTTCCGGTGTGTTAATTGAAGTCCAACTGATACTGACGTCTCTTTGTTTCATTGTCTCTACTACAGGGCAGTGTCTCCTCCGATGTGTTACTTGAAGTCCAACTGATACTGACGTCTCTTTGTTTCATTGTATCTATTACAGGGCAGTGTCTCCTCCGGTGTGTTACTTGAAGCTCAAATGACACTGACGTCTCTTTGTTTCATTGTCTCTATGACAGGGCAGTGTCTCCTCCGGTGTGTTACTTGAAGCTCAAATGACACTGACGTCTGTTTGTTTCATTGTCTCTACTACAGGGCAGTGTCTCCTCCGGTGTGTTACTTGAAGTCCAACTGATACTGACGTCTCTTTGTTTCATTGTCTCTATTACAGGGCAGTGTCTCCTCCGGTGTGTTACTTGAAGCTCAACTGAACCTACTGACGTCTGTTTGTTTCATTGTCTCTATTACAGGACAGTGTCTCCTCCGGTGTGTTACTTGAAGCTCGAATAACCTTGACGTCTGTTTGTTTCATTGTCTCTATGACAGGGCAGTGTCTCCTCCGATGTGTTACTTGAAGCTCAAATGACACTGACGTCTCTTTGTTTCATTGTCTCTACATACAGGGCAGTGTCTCCTCCGGTGTGTTACTTGAAGCTCAAATGACACTGGCGTCTCTTTGTTTCACTGACTCCTCCGGTGTGTTACTTGAAGCTCAAATGCTACTGACGTCTGTTTGTTTCATCTCTTTGTCTTCATTGTCTTGACACATACAGGGCAGTGTCTCCTCCGGTGTGTTACTTGAAGCTCAAATGACACTGACGTCTCTTTGTTTCATTGTCTCACATACAGGGCAGTGTCTCCTCCGGTGTGTTACTTGAAGCTCAAATGACACTCTCTTTGTTTCATTGTCTACTACAGGGCAGTGTCTCCTCCGGTGTGTTACTTGAAGCTCAAATGACACTGACGTCTCTTTGTTTCATTGTCTCTATTACAGGGCAGTGTCTCCTCCGGTGTGTTACTTGAAGCTCAAATGATACTGACGTCTGTTTGTTTCATTGTCTACTACAGGGCAGTGTCTCCCCCGGTGTGTTGCTTGAAGTCCAACTGATACTGACGTCTATTGTCTCTACTACCGGCCGTCTCTTGTTCAGGGCAGTGTCTCCTCCGGTGTGTTACTTGAAGCTCAAATGACACTGACGTCTCTTTGTTTCATTGTCTCTACATACAGGGCAGTGTCTCCTCCGATGTGTTACTTGAAGTCTCAAATGATACTGACGTCTGATATGACTTTGTTTCATTGTTTCTATTACAGGGCAGTGTCTCCTCCGGTGTGTTACTTGAAGCTCAAATGACCTTGACGTCTGCTTTGCTTCATTGTCTCTATGACAGGGCAGTGTCTCCTCCGATGTGTTTACTTGAAGCTCAAATGACACTGACATCTTCATTTGTTTCATTGTCTCACATACAGGGCAGTGTCTCCTCCGGTGTGTTACTTGAAGCTCAAATGATACTGACGTCTCTTTGTTTCATTGTCTCTATTACAGGGCAGTGTCTCCTCCGATGTGTTACTTGAAGTCCAACTGATACTGACGTCTCTTTGTTTCATTGTCTCTATTACAGGGCAGTGTCTCCTCCGGTGTGTTACAGGAAGCAGTGTCTCCTCCGGTGTGTTACTTGAAGCTCTTGAAGCTCAAATGACACTGACGTCTGTTTGTTTCATTGTCTCTACTACAGGGCAGTGTCTCCTCCGATGTGTTACTTGAAGCTCAAATGACACTGACGTCTCTTTGTTTCATTGTCTACATACAGGGCAGTGTCTCCTCCGGTGTGTTACTTGAAGCTCAAATGACACTGACGTCTCTTTGTTTCATTGTCTCTATTACAGGGCAGTGTCTCCTCCGGTGTGTTACTTGAAGTCCAACTGATACTGACGTCTCTTTGTTTCATTGTCTCTACTACAGGGCAGTGTCTCCTCCGATGTGTTACTTGAAGTCCAACTGATACTGACGTCTCTTTGTTTCATTGTCTCTACTACAGGGCAGTGTCTCCTCCGGTGTGTTACTTGAAGCTCAAATGACACTGACGTCTGTTTGTTTCATTGTCTCTACTACAGGGCAGTGTCTCCTCCGATGTGTTACTTGAAGTCCAACTGATACTGACGTCTCTTTGTTTCATTGTCTACTACAGGGCAGTGTCTCCTCCGGTGTGTTACTTGAAGCTCAAATGACACTGACGTCTCTTTGTTTCATTGTCTCTACTACAGGGCAGTGTCTCCCCCGGTGTGTTGCTTGAAGTCCAACTGATACTGACGTCTCTTTGTTTCATTGTCTCTACTACAGGGCAGTGTCTCCTCCGGTGTGTTACTTGAAGTCCAACTGATACTGACGTCTGTTTGTTTCATTGTCTCTATGACAGGGCAATGTCTCCTCCGGTGTGTTACTTGAAGCTCAAATGACACTGACGTCTGTTTGTTTCATTGTCTCTACTACAGGGCAGTGTCTCCTCCGATGTGTTACTTGAAGCTCAAATGACACTGACGTCTCTTTGTTTCATTGTCTCTATGACAGGGCAGTGTCTCCTCCGATGTGTTACTTGAAGCTCAAATGACACTGACGTCTCTTTGTTTCATTGTCTCTACTACAGGGCAGTGTCTCCTCCCATGTGTTACTTGAAGTCCAACTGATACTGACGTCTGTTTGTTTCATTGTCTCTATTACAGGGCAGTGTCTCCTCCGATGTGTTACTTTAAGTCCAACTGATACTGACGTCTCTTTGTTTCATTGTATCTATTACAGGGCAGTGTCTCTCCGGTGTGTTACTTGAAGTCCAACTGATACTGGCGTCTCTTTGTTTCATTGTCTCTATTACAGGGCAGTGTCTCCTCCGGTGTGTTACTTGAAGCTCAAATGATACTGACGTCTGTTTGTTTCATTGTCTCACATACAGGGCAGTGTCTCCTCCGATGTGTTACTTGAAGTCCAACTGATACTGACGTCTCTTTGTTTCATTGTCTGCTACAGGGCAGTGTCTCCCCCGGTGTGTTACTTGAAGCTCAAATGACACTGACGTCTCTTTGTTTCATTGTCTCTACTACAGGGCAGTGTCTCCTCCGGTGTGTTACTTGAAGCTCAAATGACACTGACGTCTCTTTGTTTCATTGTCTCACTACAGGGCAGTGTCTCCCCCGGTGTGTTACTTGAAGCTCAAATGACACTGACGTCTCTTTGTTTCATTGTCTACTACAGGGCAGTGTCTCCTCCGATGTGTTACTTGAAGTCCAACTGATACTGACGTCTCTTTGTTTCATTGTCTCTATTACAGGGCAGTGTCTCCTCCGGTGTGTTGCTTGAAGTCCAACTAATACTGACGTCTGTTTGTTTCATTGTCTCTATGACAGGGCAGTGTCTCCTCCGATGTGTTACTTGAAGGTCAAGTTACACTGACGTCTCTTTGTTTCATTGTCTCTATGACAGGGCAGTGTCTCCTCCGATGTGTTACTTGAAGCTCAAATGACACTGACGTCTCTTTGTTTCATTGTCTATTACAGGGCAGTGTCTCCCCCGGTGTGTTACTTGAAGCTCAAATGACACTGACGTCTCTTTGTTTCATTGTCTACTACAGGGCAGTGTCTCCCCCGGTGTGTTACTTAAAGCTCAAATGACACTGACGTCTGTTTGTTTCATTGTCTCTACTACAGGGCAGTGTCTCCTCCCATGTGTTACTTGAAGTCCAAATGATACTGACGTCTCTTTGTTTCATTGTCTCTACTACAGGGCAGTGTCTCCTCCTATGTGTTACTTGAAGCTCAAATGACACTGACGTCTCTTTGTTTCATTGTCTACTACAGGGCAGTGTCTCCCCCGGTGTGTTACTTCATTCTCAAATGACACTGACGTCTCTTTGTTTCATTGTCTCAAATACAGGGCAGTGTCTCCTCCGGTGTGTTACTTGAAGCTCAAATGACACTGACGTCTCTTTGTTTCATTGTCTCTATTACAGGGCAGTGTCTCCTCCGATGTGTTACTTGAAGCTCAATTGACCTTGACGTCTCTTTGTTTCATTGTCTCTATGACAGGGCAGTGTCTCCTCCGATGTGTTACTTGAAGCTCAAATGACACTGACGTCTCTTTGTTTCATTGTCTACTACAGGGCAGTGTCTCCTCCGATGTGTTTACTTGAAGCTCAAATGACACTGACGTCTCTTTGTTTCATTGTCTACTACAGGGCAGTGTCTCCTCCCATGTGTTACTTGAAGTCCAAATGATACTGACGTCTGTTTGTTTCATTGTCTACTACAGGGCAGTGTCTCCCCCGGTGTGTTACTTGAAGCTCAAATGATACTGACGTCTGTTTGTTTCATTGTCTCTACTACAGGGCAGTGTCTCCTCCCATGTGTTACTTGAAGTCCATCTGATACTGACGTCTCTTTGTTTCATTGTCTCACATACAGGGCAGTGTCTCCCCCGGTGTGTTACTTGAAGCTCAAATGATACTGACGTCTCTTTGTTTCATTGTCTCTATTACAGGGCAGTGTCTCCTCCGGTGTGTTACTTGAAGCTCAAATGACACTGACGTCTCTTTGTTTCATTGTCTCTATTACAGGGCAGTGTCTCCTCCGGTGTGTTACTTGAAGCTCAAATGACACTGACGTCTCTTTGTTTCATTGTCTCTATTACAGGGCAGTGTCTCCTCCGGTGTGTTACTTGAAGCTCAAATGACCTTGACGTCTGTTTGCTTCATTGTCTCTATGACAGGGCAGTGTCTCCTCCGGTGTGTTACTTGAAGCTCAAATGACACTGACGTCTCTTTGTTTCATTGTCTCTATGACAGGGCAGTGTCTCCTCCGATGTGTTACTTGAAGCTCAAATGACACTGACGTCTCTTTGTTTCATTGTCTACTACAGGGCAGTGTCTCCTCCGGTGTGTTACTTGAAGCTCAAATGACCTTGACGTCTGTTTGCTTCATTGTCTCTATGACAGGGCAGTGTCTCCTCCGATGTGTTACTTGAAGCTCAAATGACACTGACGTCTCTTTGTTTCATTGTCTCTATGACAGGTCAGTGTCTCCTCCGATGTGTTACTTGAAGCTCAAATGACACTGACGTCTGTTTGTTTCATTGTCTACTACAGGGCAGTGTCTCCTCCGATGCATTACTTGAAGCTCAAATGACACTGACGTCTGTTTGTTTCATTGTCTCTACTACAGGGCAGTGTCTCCCCCGGTGTGTTGCTTGAAGCTCAAATGACACTGACGTCTGTTTGTTTTATTGTCTCTACTACAGGGCAGTGTCTCCTCCTATGTGTTACTTGAAGCTCAAATGACACTGACGTCTCTTTGTTTCATTGTCTCACATACAGGGCAGTGTCTCCTCCGGTGTGTTACTTGAAGCTCAAATGACACTGACGTCTCTTTGTTTCATTGTCTCACATACAGGGCAGTGTCTCCTCCGGTGTGTTACTTGAAGCTCACATGACACTGGCGTCTCTTTGTTTCATTGTCTCTATTACAGGGCAGTGTCTCCTCCGGTGTGTTACTTGAAGCTCAAATGACCTTGACGTCTGTTTGTTTCATTGTCTCTATGACAGGGCAGTGTCTCCTCCGATGTGTTACTTGAAGCTCAAATGACACTGACGTCTCTTTGTTTCATTGTCTCTATGACAGGGCAGTGTCTCCTCCGATGTGTTACTTGAAGCTCAAATGACACTGACGTCTCTTTGTTTCATTGTCTACTGTCTCCCCCGGTGTGTTGCTTGAAGCTCAAATGACACTGACGTCTCTTTGTTTCATTGTCTCACATACAGGGCAGTGTCTCCTCCGGTGCGTTACTTGAAGCTCAAATGACACTGACGTCTCTTTGTTTCATTGTCTCTATGACAGGGCAGTGTCTCCTCCGATGTGTTACTTGAAGCTCAAATGACACTGACGTCTCTTTGTTTCATTGTCTCTATGACAGGGCAGTGTCTCCTCCGATGTGTTACTTGAAGCTCAAATGACACTGACGTCTCTTTGTTTCATTGTCTACTACAGGGCAGTGTCTCCTCCGATGCATTACTTGAAGCTCAAATGACACTGACGTCTGTTTGTTTCATTGTCTCTACTACAGGGCAGTGTCTCCTCCGGTGTGTTACTTGAAGCTCAAATGACACTGACGTCTGTTTGTTTCATTGTTTACTACAGGGCAGTGTCTCCTCCTATGTGTTACTTGAAGCTCAAATGACACTGACGTCTCTTTGTTTCATTGTCTCACATACAGGGCAGTGTCTCCTCCGGTGTGTTACTTGAAGCTCAAGTAACACTGACGTCTCTTTGTTTCATTGTCTACTACAGGGCAGTGTCTCCTCCGGTGTGTTACTTGAAGCTCAAATGACACTGACGTCTCTTTGTTTCATTGTCTACTACAGGCCGGCGTCTCCCCCGGTGTGGTACTTGAAGTTCAAATGACCTTGATGTCTGTTTGCTTCATTGTCTCTACTACAGGGCAGTGTCTCCTCCGATGTGTTACTTGAAGTCCAACTGATACTGACGTCTCTTTGTTTCATTGTCTCTACTACAGTGCAGTGTCTCCTCCTATGTGTTACTTGAAGCTCAAATGACACTGACGTCTCTTTGTTTCATTGTCTCACGTACAGGGCAGTGTCTCCTCCGGTGTGTTACTTGAAGCTCAAGTGACACTGACGTCTCTTTGCTTCATTGTCTACTACAGGGCAGTGTCTCCTCCGGTGTGTTACTTGAAGCTCAAATGACACTGACATCTCTTTGCTTCATTGTCTACTACAGGGCAGTGTGTCACCCTGTGTGTTACCTGAAGTTCAAATGACCTTGACGTCTGTTTGCTTCATTGTCTCTATTACAGGGCAGTGTCTCCTCCGGTGTGTTACTTGAAGTCCAACTGATACTGACGTCTCTTTGTTTCATTGTCTACTACAGGGCAGTGTCTCCCCCGGTGTGTTACTTGAAGTTCAAATGACCTTGACGTCTGTTTGCTTCATTGTCTCTATTACAGGGCAGTGTCTCCTCCGATGTGTTACTTGATGCTCAAATGACACTGACGTCTCTTTGTTTCATTGTCTCACATGCAGGGCAGTGTCTCCTCCGGTGTGTTACTTGAAGCTCAAATTACACTGACGTCTCTTTGTTTCATTGTCTACTGCAGGACTGCCTCAGCACACACTACATGTAGCTAAGTGGGGAGGAGGGGGGGGGGGGGGGGGGGGGCAGATGCGCCGCTATATTGTCTTCATAGTTGTTATTGCAGTTCACATATCTCAAGTCCATTTACATAATTTAAAAAATATCATATATCTCGACTGCAAAACTGTTGAATATTCATGAAGATATGGGCGCGGTTGTTGTTTTTTCAGATGAAATCTATTGGCATTAAAATGGGAGTGTTTATGCCCAACATGTTTGGCGGCTAATGGCATGCATATTGTGGATTCAGTGATCTTCGCCAAAATTATTTTGAAAAACAACAGGCCCACTGATATTGATTTTTATTGTCGCCATCTTGTTAGGAAAATGTTGGCTCTTTTCAGACCCTGTGTCAAATGAACTACGCAACAAAAGTTGCATCAAATGTGATAATCCATTGAGAATACGTCAAAATATATTTTTAATGTTTCAGCTCTCATTCCACTTCCTAAGGTCATATCACATGCAGTTTATTTCACTGAAAATGATAAGTTTCTTTCTTCGTATTTTTGTATTAAGAATGATTTCAAAAATATGTTTATAACATAGAAGGTCAAAAGCAATCCCTCTTTATTTTGACTATAAACTCAATACATTGTGATCTCACAATTAACCCACATACGGTCAAGGCATTCAACTGGGGTTCCCTAACCCTAACCCTAACCGAGGTCCCGTCTGCCCATGCACTTGGTTTAAATGATTTTTATTTACCAAAAAGCACATTATTACACTCATGTTAAGCAAGCATAACGGCAACAACAAGCTTAAAGCGTATGCTGTGCCAACGTACTATGCATGCATTTCTGAATGGCGGCTAGCAAGTACAAGACTAAACAGGTTGATCTAAGCATTATCAAAGAAAAATTCATAAAGATAGGTACATTTCAAATCCTTCGTGAAATATACATCAGGAAACCAATGAAAATAAGAAAAAAGATAAATCCAACCTTTGTGATATACACAAAACACAGACAATAAACAATAAAATATATGAACAAATGGAAAAAGAGAAGAAGAAAAGATTACATTCAGAACATGAAAGAGACATGAGGATGATGGGGGATACAAAAGATAATTATGAAGTGAATCAATTACTAATTGCAGTGGTTACAAAGCATCTTACTTGCTAAATAAGGATCCCTGTACATTTGCCCATGCACTTAGTTGTCATTTTGTCCCTACCCCCACCCTTTTCATTGTCCCTACCCCCACCCTCCCCTCATCAGTCACACAAAAATCGCATGCAAAAAAACATTAATTAATTGGGTGGCATGCCTCTGGCTGCGACGCGCTCTCCAGTTGGGAGCAACCCGAATTTCACAGACACGCCTATACCTAATACCTAATACATTGTATTACAATATTACGTCATCATTGACCGTTTTCCACTGAACTGTTAGATAGCCCAGGGCTCATAGCATTCAGGTATTGTGATGATAATGTCACATTGTATTACAATATCACGTCATTATTGACCGTTATCCACTGAGGTGTTACACAGCCCAGGGCTATAGCATTCAGGTATTGTGATGATAATGTCACATTGTATTACAATATTACGTCATTATTGACCGTTATCCACTGAGCTGTTAGATAGCCCAGGGCTCATAGCATTCAGGTATTGTGATGATAATGTCACATTGTATTACAATATCACGTCATTATTGACCGTTATCCACTGAGCTGTTAGACAGCCCAGGGCTATAGCATTCAGGTATTGTGATGATAATGTCACATTGTATTACAATATCACGTCATTATTGACCGTTATCCACTGAGCTGTTAGATAGCCCAGGGCTATAGCATTCAGGTATTGTGATGATAATGTCACATTGTATTACAATATCACGTCATTATTGATCATTTTCCACTGAGCTGTTAGATAGCCCAGGGCTCATAGCATTCAGGTATTGTGATAATAATGTCACGTTGTATTACAATATCACGTCATTATTGACCATTTTCCACTGAGCTGTTAGATAGCCCAGGGCTCATAGCATTCAGGTATTGTGATAATAATGTCACGTTGTATTACAATATCACGTCATTATTGACCGTTATCCACTGAGGTGTTAGACAGCCCAGGGCTCATAGCATTCAGGTATTGTGATGATAATGTCACATTGTATTACAATATCACGTCATTATTGACCGTTATCCACTGAGCTGTTAGATAGCCCAGGGCTCATAGCATTCAGGTATTGTGATAATAATGTCACATTGTATTACAATATCACGTCATTATTGACCATTTTCCACTGAGCTGTTAGATAGCCCAGGGCTCATAGCATTCAGGTATTGTGATAATAATGTCACGTTGTATTACAATATCACGTCATTATTGACCGTTATCCACTGAGGTGTTAGACAGCCCAGGGCTCATAGCATTCAGGTATTGTGATGATAATGTCACATTGTATTACAATATCACGTCATTATTGACCGTTATCCACTGAGCTGTTAGATAGCCCAGGGCTCATAGCATTCAGGTATTGTGATGATAATGTCACATTGTATTACAATATCACGTCATTATTGACCGTTATCCACTGAGCTGTTAGACAGCCCAGGGCTATAGCATTCAGGTATTGTGATGATAATGTCACATTGTATTACAATATCACGTCATTATTGACCGTTATCCACTGAGCTGTTAGATAGCCCAGGGCTATAGCATTCAGGTATTGTGATGATAATGTCACATTGTATTACAATATCACGTCATTATTGACCATTTTCCACTGAGCTGTTAGATAGCCCAGGGCTCATAGCATTCAGGTATTGTGATAATAATGTCACGTTGTATTACAATATCACGTCATTATTGACCATTTTCCACTGAGCTGTTAGATAGCCCAGGGCTCATAGCATTCAGGTATTGTGATAATAATGTCACGTTGTATTACAATATCACGTCATTATTGACCGTTATCCACTGAGGTGTTAGACAGCCCAGGGCTATAGCATTCAGGTATTGTGATGATAATGTCACATTGTATTACAATATCACGTCATTATTGACCGTTATCCACTGAGCTGTTAGATAGCCCAGGGCTCATAGCATTCAGGTATTGTGATAATAATGTCACATTGTATTACAATATCACGTCATTATTGACCGTTATCCACTGAGGTGTTAGACAGCCCAGGGCTCATAGCATTCAGGTATTGTGATGATAATGTCACATTGTATTACAATATTACGTCATTATTGACCGTTATCCACTGAGCTGTTAGACAGCCCAGGGCTCATAGCATTCAGGTATTGTGATGATAATGTCACATTGTATTACAATATTACGTCATTATTGACCGTTATCCACTGAGCTGTTAGACAGCCCAGGGCTCATAGCATTCAGGTATTGTGATGATAATGTCACATTGTTTTACAATATCACGTCATTATTGACCGTTTTCCACTGAACTGTTAGATAGCCCAGGGCTCATAGCATTCAGGTATTGTGATGATAATGTCACATTGTATTACAATATTACGTCATTATTGACCGTTATCCACTGAGCTGTTAGATAGCCCAGGGCTCATAGCATTCAGGTATTGTGATGATAATGTCACATTGTATCACAATATCACGTCATTATTGGCCGTTTTCCACTGAGGTGTTAGACAGCCCAGGGCTATAGCATTCAGGTATTGTGATAATAATGTCACGTTGTATTACAATATGACGTCATTATTGGCCGTTTTCAAGGGAGCTGTTAGACAGTCTAGGGCTCATAGCGTTCAGGTAGATGTGCTCCGAGCAGCCCGTGTTGATTGCTGCGGTGTTCTGGGCCCTGTTTCCGCGAGCACAGCCACACAGTAGCCCATCACCACAGTGGAGTCTGTCCCTGCAGCCACAGTGGACCCTGTCCATTCTGAGCAGCTTCCTGAAGGCGGACCTGAAGTCCCTGTTGTAGGCGGCGTAGATGAGGGGGTTGAGGCAGGAGTTGAGGTATCCCACCCAGAACAGAACGGACACCAGCTGCGGGGGGCAGGGGCAGGAGGGGCACATGGCGCTGATCACGTACCACGTGAAGAAGGGCAGGAAGCAGGCGATGAAGGCGCCCAGGATCATGCCCAAAGTCTTTGCCGCCTTGTGCTCGCGCTTCATCCGCTTCCGCTCCGACCGCTGGGCCTCGCGGGACAGCGCGCTTTGCACCTGACCTTCCCCTGCAGTGTTGGGGTCACTAATGGTGAAGCGAGGCTCCTTTCCCACGTGCACGCCCTTCGCCTGACCCGCCTCTGCATTATTAGGGTCAATGTTGGCGTGAGGCTTATCTGCCCGGCGTGCCCCCTGGTCCTTTTTTGCCCCGCGTGCCCCCTGGTCCTTCTTTGCTCCGCGTGCCCCATGGTCCTTCTTTGCCCCGCGTGCCCCATGGTCCTTCTTTGCCCCGCGTGCCCCATGGTCCTCCTTTGCCCCGCGTGCCCCATGGTCCATTTTTGCCCCGCGTGCCCTCTGGTAACTGTTAGCGTAACGCGCACCGTGACTGTTGCTGGCGTGATGTCCAACCTCGTTGTTGATGACGTAACGAGCCCCGTTGTCACTGTTAGTGTAATGTGAACCATTGTCTTTGGTGTTGTGTTGACCCTGGTCATTGATGTTGTGTTGACCCTGGTCATTGGTGTTATGTTGACTCTGATCACTGTTAGCGTTCAGGACACCGTGGTCATTGGTGTTGTGTTGACCCTGGTCATTGATGTTGTGTTGACCCTGGTCATTGGTGTTATGTTGACCCTGGTCACTGTTAGCGTTCATGACACCATGGTCGTTTGTGCTATGTTGACTCTGGTCACTGCTAGCATTCAGGACACCGTGGTCGTTGGTGTTATGTTGACCCTGGTCATTGGTGTTGTAGTGACCCTGGTCACTGTTAGCGTTCATGAAACCATGGTCGTTGGTGTTGTAGTGACCCTGGTCATTGGTGTTGTAGTGACCCTGGTCACTGTTAGCGTTCATGACACCATGGTCGTTGGTGTTGTAGTGACCCTGGTCATTGGTGTTGTAGTGACCCTGGTCACTGTTAGCGTTCATGACACCATGGTCGTTGGTGTTGTAGTGACCCTGGTCACTGTTAGCGTTCCGCACACCGTGGACATTGGTGGTGTAGTGACCCTGGTCACAGTTAGCGTCCCGGACACCGTGGACATTAGTGTTGTAGTGACACTGGTCATTGGTGTTATGTTGACCCTTGTCCCTGTTAGCGTTCCGGACACCGTGGTCATTGGTGTTGTGTTGACCCTGGGTGTAGGTCATGTAGGTTAGGCTCTGGGCCACGAACCTCTCCTGCTTCCTTGCCTCCTGGAACACCCTGCCGTAGACGAAGAGCATGACGCAGCACGGCGTCCAGAAGGACACGGAGGATGACACGAGGGCGTACACCTTATTGACGATGAAGGCGCAGGACTGGGGGTCCTCTTCTAAGGCCCTGGAGTGCTGCTCCGTGGTGTACAGCTGGCTGTACACGGGGATGTAGGAGATGAGCGTGGAGGCCACCCACGTGCTGCCCAGCATGGCGCCCACCCTCCGCACGGTCATCTCCCGCTGGTAGTGCAGGGGCCGCAGGATGGCCAGGTAGCGGTCCAGGGAGATGCAGCACAGGTGCAGGATGGAGGCCGTGGAGAACAGCACGTCGTTGGCGTTGAAAAAGTCACACAGCGCCCGGCCCAGCACCCACCGCCCGCTGAGCTCCACGCTGAGACTGAAGGGCATCACCAGGATGGCCACCAGGAGGTCAGCGAAGGCCAGGGACACCAGGAACCAGTTTGTCAGCATGGCCCGGAGCTTCTCAAACCTGTATGAACATAACATAGTGCAATATGGATTGCCTTAACATCACCAGGATGGCCACCAGTAGGTCAGCAAAGGCCAGGGACACCAGGAACCAGTTTGTCAGCATGGCCCGGAGCTTCTCGTACCTTTAGCATAACATAGTGCAATATGGATTGCCTTAACATCACCAGGATGGCCACCAGGAGGTCAGCAAAGGCCAGGGACACCAGGAACTAGTTTGTCAGCATGGCCCGGAGCTTCTCGTACCTTTAGCATAACATAGTGCAATATGGATTGCCTTAACATCACCAGGATGGCCAACAGGAGGTCAGCAAAGGCAAGGGACACCAGGAACCAGTAGGTCAGTATGGCCCGGAGCTTCTCGTACCTTTAGCATAACATAGTGCAATATGGATTGCCTTAACATCACCAGGATGGCCACCAGGAGGTCAGCAAAGGCCAGGGACACCAGGAACCAGTTTGTCAGCATGGCCCGGAGCTTCTCGTACATTTAGCATAACATAGTGCGATATGGATTGCCTTAACATCACCAGGATGGCCAACAGGAGGTCAGCAAAGGCCAGGGACACCAGGAACCAGTTTGTCAGCATGGACCGGAGCTTCTCGTACCTTTAGCATAACATAGTGCAATATGGATTGCCTTAACATCACCAGGATGGCCAACAGGAGGTCAGCAAAGGCAAGGGACACCAGGAACCAGTAGGTCAGTATGGCCCGGAGCTTCTCGTACCTTTAGCATAACATAGTGCAATATGGATTGCCTTAGCATCACCAGGATGGCCAACAGGAGGTTATTTTGATCTTGCACAAGCGATACATTATGAAAGGAAACTGATTATTAATAAAAACATGAACCGTACTGGCCTTAGCTGTATAAAAATAGCCTTTACAATAAACTATTCTTCTTACCAGGTGGTACCAGGCAATAACTGATTTCTAAAATGCAGTTTTAAAAAGTATGTCCATGTAAAGAACGTGTTGAGATTAGAAAATGTGCAAAATATCAAGACTGTAGCTCAAATAATTTCCGAGTTGTAGCAATTTAAAGTTTGTTTAATTTTGGTAATTTTGCGTCATTTTAAGCTTTTTGCTACATGTTCAAAGTTTAGAATTTTACCAAGCTCCAACAACACACATTAACGATTTAGAATTTATGGTGTCTTCTTTTACTACCTTAACTCTATCCACAAACAGAAATACAAGACTGTCTGCTTTGTGGTTTGAATACAGTGCCTGCATGAAACAGGGTGAGATTGAGAAAATAAAATAACATCGAAAAAGTGAACAAAATGCACTGTTTTTGAAGAGTTGTAATGAAATAACTAAGAAGCCTAGAGTTCTGATTTTTGGGATGACTAATCACATGCATGTGTCAAACACAACAAGGCAAAGTAGTGATCACCCGGTAACAAACTGAACGATCACCATGGTAACGAAATCAACCAGTTTTGTAAAATTGGTAAAAATCATGAAATATGACTTTTTTCAATACATCACAAATCAAAGTCTACTGTTGCTAGAAATTTGAAATGTTATTATCTTAATTCTCCGTTTTAGACAAATCTCAATAACCTTTTTTTTTCTAAATCTATGTTCTGTTATTTGTGTCCTCTGCCACAGACAGAAGGAGGACTATGTTTTTATTCTTTTATTTTCTCTCGTTGTTTCTGGCTTTGTTTTTCCCAGAAATATCTTGTAAACTGCAGTAAATAATTGATTCAAATTGTGCATACGGGTGCATTAACTGAAACATAAGGCAGTTAAAGGCAAATTACAACCTTGTTGACTTTGACCTCGAAGGCTGACCTTGAACACATTTTATTTTTTTTTGGGGGGGGGGGGGGGGGAGAGATCAAAATTTTCGCACCTTTGCAGCTACAGTCTAATTTTTTTTGTAAGTATGTATATTGGCTTATGGCGATTCTATATGTTAACTATGTATTACCCTCATTACCTTGACCTTGACCTTTGACCTTGAGCATAATCGTCTGTATGATTAGGACATATCTTTCAGATTTTTGCATTTTTAGTCCCCAAATTTCAAAAAGTTGATCAATAGCTCAAGGTGTTGTACATACCTGACATTATGATTTAAAGTATTAACAAGCTTTGGGTGTCCTTGACATTTGACCGTGCTTCTTCCTTGTATGTTGTTATATCTTATAAACAGCTGTATACATTTGTTCCAAATTTTGAAGAGTACTGTATAACTTAAAGCTACTGTGTCCCAAACAGTATCTGTTTTCCTTTACATTGAACTTTGACCTTGAGTGTTTAATTTTGTTTGTGGTATACATTATTATATCTCCTGAAGCTCTGCATGGACCTAGAGCGCGTCTCGGTCCTTTATAAATTTGCTGACCCTGACATTTAAATCTTGTTTACATCTTATTCAGTTTCCCATGGGAAAGCTGCCACCTTTGCTCTAGTGTTGCTGGTGTGCTGAAAATTTCCCCATGGAAAAACTAGTTGAGCTGTTGTAGTTTTCTTGTTTTTGGGAACTCATCCAGGGCTATTAGTTTCTTCCTTTCTTAATTAAGTGTAAAGCTCATCCCCAGCCAGGAATTTAGGGGGCATTTTCACTTCTTGTTTTATATTTTAAAGGCAAAGAAATAATTTACCTGCACAAGAAAATATCACTTCTTCAGCCTTTTTTTCAGATATACATAACACAACACACACACACACACACACACACACACACACACACACACACACACACACACACACAACACACACACACACACACACACACACACACACACACACACACACACACACACACACACATGCGCGTTTCGTAGCCCACATGTGTGCGCATGAGTGTACATGTGTGCCTGATAAATATATGTATAAGTCAAATGAAATTTACATGTAGTTTTGTTGTGATATATTACCCACTGACACGGGAAAATTACTTGAACGTGTTTTAATTTGCATGTGATTTTTGTGTGACTGGTTAGGAATGAAAGGGGGGGGGGGGGGTAAATTTTGACCAAATCACAACTTTTTAATTGCCACTGGGATTAATGTTTGCTAAGTGCCTGGGCACACGGGACCTCCGTTTATCGTCTCATCCGAAAGGCTCCTTGTTCAGACCGTAAGACCTAGTGCAGAGTGAGAGGAACAATCCCCAGTACCCAGACTCAAACTCAGATTTATTGTATACGAGGTGTGTGTGTTACCTCTGTGCCACGCTGGTGATATGGTGTTGTGTTGTTATCCTGTTTTTTTGTGTTATGTCGTTATGCTTCTTCAAACAATGTTTTGTTTTGGTTTTATTTCATAAAGATATATCCTTGTTTTAAGTCCATATTTTGCTTTTAATGTTTGTGGTGATGCGTGTGCTTGAGTCAACACGTGCAGGGTTGCGCTTATTTTGTTACGCTGTAAGTAGTAATTGTACATCCTTGGAATGTAAACTTACAGCTCCCCCCACCCTATCTCTCTCTCTCTCTCTCTCTCTCTCTCTCTCTCTCTCTCTCTCTCTCTCTCTCTCTCTCTCTCTCTCTCTCTCTCTCTCACTCTCTCTCTCTCTCTCTCTCTCTCCTCTCTCTCTCACTCTTTCTGTCAAAGTCAAAATTACTTTATTATCTCAACAAGATAAATTACATTGTGGTCTTATGATACAAGGACAACAGAAAACAAAATATCCATGCATTTGAACAACACAAAAAGAACAGAGAACAAAAATCAAGGTACACCCCCATCAACAACAAAAAACACAAAAAATAAAAGCAAAGTTCTTCTTACCAATAATAAACAACCTTCTTCATACTCAACGAATGTACCCCCCCCCCCCCCCCTTTCCAATCCTCTTCACATCCCCAACCATTCTACCCAATCCACTCCAATCCGTCCCCTCCCACATTAGTACAAATCATGAACAAAATTAGGTAACACACAGAGCCAGTATAATTTTGAGTCTTCCCCATTCCCCACAACATGCTCCTTCATACAGCATTCGCTCTCTACACCCAACCGCACTCTTCCTCAGCCACCGCCCCCTCCTATTACTACTATATCTCTCTCCTTTCTCATACACGACACACAGCATCTCAAACCTCAGAATCTCTTGAGAGTCTGTTGAGTACCTCAATTGATTTGGGTACAAAACTAGATGCATTTCTAAGCGTTCAACTGCGAATAGAGCGGTATCGTCTGTCAGATGGAAGTAGTTCATAACACTTTCACAGGACATGCCTTTCAGTTTCATTACTCACAATCACCCTGGCGTTTCGCATCACACGTTTTTCATCCAAACTGCACAAATTTTCTTGTTTTCTACCCACAAGTTCAAAACATTCTTGGCCTTTAAATTCAAACCAGCAAACCAGCCGACGAACAAAAACGTCACAACTGATTCAATAAAACAGCAATAGAAAGCTTGAAGAAGGTAAGTTTCCTAATGCAATACATTCTGGTTTGGCACTTCTTGTAAACATAGTCAACATGTGAACTAAAAGATAACTTATTGTCAATGACTGTCCCAAGGTAGGCTATCTATACTCTTCTACCCTTTCAACTTTCTCCCCGTTAATAGTAAGGTCTGACATAGTGGTGGAGATTTCCTAAAATCAACAATCAATTCCTTTGTTTTTGTGACATTAAGGTCTAGATAGTTCTCCTCACACCAAGACACACATTTGTCAACCTGGTCAAAATATGTATTGTCCGAGTTGGAAAGATCAGCTAAAGTTGTATCATCTGAATAATATTTGACAACTGGTGTGGACTTTACAATCATTAGTATATATGGTGAAGGAGACCGGGTATAGGACAGTATCTTGGGGGCAACCAATTGATACACACATTGTGAAGGAGAGAGTATTTTGGTATCTAACTGTTTGTGCTCGTTTTAGTAAGAAATTTAGAATCCAGTGTGTGTGTGCATGCGTGCGTGCGATCGCGTGTGTGTGTTTTGTGTGTGTGTGTGCGTGTGTGTGTGCGTGTGTGTGTGTGTGTGTGTGTGTGTGTGTGTGTGTGTGTGTGTGTGTGTGTGTGTGTGTGTGTGTGTGCGTGTGTGTGCGTGTGCGTGTGTGCGTGCGCGCGCGCGTGTGTGCGTGCGTGTGTGTGTGTGTGAGGGTTGTTGTTTTCTTTCTCGTTTTAAGTTAAAAATTCCAATTGCAAATAGCAAAATGTATTAAATCAGACCAAATTTGACAATACATTGTCAGTAAGTTAAGCTTGTGTTATGACTGTGCGTAATGTCTACTTTGTATGTGGCCTCCTGTTTTGTACTGACTGTTCATCCTCTATGTCCCCAAGAGACATTAAAGGATTCTTAACGCGACTTTGTGTGTGTGTGTGTGTGTGTGTGTGCGTGTGTGTGTGTGTGTGTGTGTGTGTGTGTGTGTGTGTGTGTGTGTGTGTGTGTGTGTGTGTGTGTGTGTGTGTGTGTGTGTGTGTTCATGCGTGGTGTGTGCACAATAGTGTCTGTGAATATGTGGAAGGGGTGTGTGTGAGTATGTGTGTGCGCGCGTGTGTGCGTGCGCGCGTGTGTGGTGTGTGCATAATAGTGTCTGTGAATATGTGGAAGGGTGTGTGTGTGTGTGTTCATGCGTGGTGTGTGCACAATAGTGTGTGAATATGTGGAAGGGTGTGTGTGTGTGTGTGTGTGTGTGTGTGTGTTCATGCGTGGTGTGTGCACAATAGTGTCTGTGAATATGTGGAAGTGTGTGTGTGTGTGTGTGTGTGTGTGTGTGTGTGTGTGTGTGTGTGTGTGTGTGTGTGTGTGTGTGTGTGTGTCATGCATGGTGTGTGCACAATAGTGTCTGTGAATATGTGGAAGGTGTGTGTGTGAAGTTTACATCACAATTCTGTGTACTTTCGCTCTTTGTTGTTGTTCTTGTGTGGGGTGGGGTGGGGTGGGGTGGGGGGTGAGTGTGAGAGGGGGGGGGGGTGTATGTGTCTGTGTGTGTGTCAAGTCAAGTCAAGTCAAAATGATCAAAAATGTCAAAAATTATCAAAATGTGTGTGTGTGTGTGTGTCTCTCTCTCTCTCTCTCTCTCTCTCTCTCTCTCTCTCTCTCTCTCTCTCTCTCTCTCTCTCTCTCTCTCTCTCTCTCTCTCTCTCTCTCTAAGTCTTTTTCTGTCAACTTTGAAAAGTCCAAAATTGTTATATTTAGAAATGGTGGCTATATTTCATCTAAAGAGAAATGGCTGTATGATAAAAAAGAAATTGAAATTGTTAACTGTTATAAATACCTTGGTGTCATTTTTTCGACTAGGCTTTCCTTTTCGCATGCACTTGCAGATATGGCGTTAAGGGGAAAGAAAGCAGTTATTTGTATTTTGAAACTATTATGGACTGTTGGCGATCAATCACCTTCTGTGTTTTTTAAGTTATTTGACTGCCAGATACAGCCCATATTGTCTTATGCTTCGGAAGTTTGGGGTCTCATGGCTGATCACACAATTATTGAAAGGGTTCATTTGTTTGCGCTAAAGAGATTTCTCAACGTCAGCATTAGGACTCCTAATGCTCTAGTTTATGCAGAAACTGGAAGACATCCGCTTTACATAAATAATGTTGTTAAATGCATAAAATTTTGGCTAAAATTATTGGCAATGCCTGTAAACCGATATCCATATAAATCATATAAAATGTACAATTTACATTGTAAAAACAAAACTACTTGGGTTTCAAAAGTGTGTTTCACATTGTATAAGTATGGGTTTGGCCACGTTTGGGAAAACCAAGGTGTATCTAACAATAATGTATTCCTACGGGTATTCAAGCAAAGACTAATAGATTGTTTCCGTCAGGATTGGAGTAGTGATGTTTCAGGTGAACGCTATTCTTTCTATGCATCTTTTAAATCTGTTCCCACCCTCCCTCATGCAGTTTTTGATATTAATAACATAGCTATAAGAAAAGTCCTTTATACGCTTTAGACTTGGTGTGTCTCCTATTAAAACTCATAAATATCGTTTTCATGCTAGTTCACCTGATATTATGTGCTGCCCTTTTTGTCCAAATGTTTTAGAATCTGAAATACATTTCGTATTTGTATGTCCACATTATTCTGATATAAGATTAAAATATTTACCTCGTAAATTCTTTGCACGACCATCAGCTTTTGCCATGGCTATTCTAATGGCAAGTGAAAAACACTGTAAAGTTGTTGCTTGGTATTTATTCGAAGCCATAAAACAGAGGTACGTTGGAATAGAACAGAAAGGGAGTAATTAAAAAGAACTATGAAGATAGTCACGAATAAACTTGTTTTCTTAATTGCTAATTTGCTAAGCTTATACGGCATAATAATATGGAACCTGATATGTATGTATTTCCTTGTGTGAATGCAATCAATGACTGTTTTCTATTGCTTCTCAAAATTCTAATATCAGTACGTATCTGATGTTTCTATACATGACATGTATGTGTATATTCAGGTATCCATGCTTGGGAGTAGGTGTGCACATGTTTGTATGTGTGTGTATATGTGTATGTGTGTTTGTATGCGTGCGTGTATTTGTGTATTTATGTGCGTGCGTGTGCATGTACGTGTGTGTATGTATGTGTGTGCGTGTGTGCGTGTGTGTGTTTTGTGTGTGTGTGTGTATGTGTGTGTGTGTGTGTGTGTGTGTGTGTGTGTGTGTGTGTGTGTGTGTGTGTGTGTGTGTGTGTGTGTGTGTGTGTGTGTGTGTGTGTGTGTGTGTGTGTGTGTGTGTGTGTGTGTGTGTGTGTGTGTGTGTGTGTGTGTGTGTGTGTGTGTGTGTGTGTATCTGTGTGTGTGTGTGGAATTACAGGGGAAGGTGTGTATGTTAAGGGAAAAAAGAAAAGAAATTTGAATTGCTAGCGGGGAGGGGGGGGGGGGGGGGGGGGGGGGTCTATATGACAGGGGTACTTGGATAACATTGTGGATCCCGAAATGTAATATGAATACATTGTGACTGTGTTCACTATGCTTGCTAAAGAAACACGCTGCTTCCTGTGCTAATATAGGGTATGCTTGGAGTGCATATTTTGTTGTAAGTTCCCTATGTTTGCATATTTTGTTAGCATGTTTATTAATTGAATTGTCATAGGTGGCTTACGAGCTGGTTGTTTGGTTGATTATTTGAAGTTTGAATGATTGAACGGCTGGTTGAATGAGGGGTGGTTTATTTATTTGGCTATATATTAATCATGTATCATATTACGACTGTTTTCTATTGATTTTCAATATTCTACTAGCGGTACATATCTTATGTTTCTACATGATTATGAACTGTATGTATATATTCATGTATTCACGGTTGGGTGTGTGCGTGTATATGCGTGCATATGTTTATATATATATATATATATATATATATATATATATTATGTGTGTATGTGTGTGTGTGTGTGTGTGTGTGTGTGTGTGTGTGTGTGTGTGTGTGTGTGTGTGTGTGCGTGTGCGTGCGTGCGCGTGCGCGTGCGTGCGTGCGCTTGCGTGCGCGTGCGCGTGTGCGCGCGTAGAATATGAGATGAAGGCATATATGTTTGCTGGTTGCTTGATTGATTTATTGAAGTTTGAATTCTTGATTGGCTGGTTGAATGATGGATTGTTTGATTTGATTTGATTTAACATGGTTTGTAGGTTGGCTACTATTTTGATTAATCGATTGATGGATTGAAATTGGTTGTTTCATCAACTAATTTATTTATTGTTTTACTGGCTGGTTGATTGGTTGGCTAGACAATTGTTTGATTTATTCGTTTACTAATTGAACAAGAAAACTGCTTTGATTGAGTGTTTTATGTATTGATCAAGTTAGTTGATTGATTTAATTGATTTAATTTCAATTAATTAAATTATTATTTTTATTTATTTATTTAGTTAGGTATAGTTTATTTATTTGTTTATTTATTTATTTATCTATTTACTGATTCATTCTTTTTTCTTTTAATTGCTTGGTTCAACATAATTGTTGATTTTGTTTCAACTATTTAATTGAGTTATCATTTATTTGTGTCATTCATATTTATTGCTATCTTTTATTCTTCCCTATTGTAATCCCCATCCCCATGACATGGGCACCATGGCCTGGTTCATTAAACCTTCCGAATCCGAATCCGAATCCGAATCTCTCTCTCTCTCTCTCTCTCTCTCTCTCTCTCTCTCTCTCTCTCTCTCTCTCTCTCTCTCTCTCTCTCTCTCTCTCTCTGTGAGAGGTGTGTGTGTGTGTGCGTGTGTGTGTGCGCGTGCACGCATGCGTTCATCTATTGAATTTGCTTAGTTTTGTCTTTTCAAGCTGCTGCACATTTGAGTGAAATACATTTTTCGTTGGCAATAATCTGAACTGAACTGAACTTAGAAGGGAAGGAACTTAGAAGGGGGGGGGGGGGGGGGGGGGGGGGGGGGGGGGGGGGGGGGGGGAGGGGGGGGGGGGGGGGGGGGGGGGGGGGGGGGGGGGGGGGGGGGGAGCAATCCGGCCATAAAGCTTAGCTTTCAATGGCTCCAAAGAAACAAAAAAGTACAAGCTAAAATTTCCTTGGATGGGAAAAAAACGCTACTTTGAGCTACGTCTTGGCCTACAGGTGAAAGCGAAAGTAGACCAATGCACGCTTAATTTTTCATTAAATCAAATTTGTTTTCTTCTCTAAATCATATTTGGTTTGATTATTTTAATCAGAAAGCAGCAAGAACTTGTTTTTCTGCTCTATTTACCTAAAATCACGATAGAAAGTACAAATTATTGATTGAACAAATAAATCTAGGCCTTGGGCGAAAGTTGAAGTAGGAAATTGAGTTAAGAGTTATCTGCCCCCGCTTCTGCTTTTAGGCATGACACTCGCGAAATACACCTACAGAACCTCTTGATTTGCGCTTTACTACTGTTTATTGGGAAAAGCTCAGTCATCTGGCAGTGTTCTTGGATACTTCGTCTATATAAATGTTGGTAAATATATATTTTGGGCTGCGAAATTCGTCCTCCAAAAAATCATTAACTTGAGCACTCAAAACTATGACTCACGCGAATCGCCGCGAGGCGATCTTCGACCCAATACCATTGAATTCTTGTAAAATAAAACCTTTATAAATGCTGGATCAGCTCTCATAGCGCATGTAAATGAGCCTATATACATTGTAAGTTTCGAAACACATTTTTTTTTTACAATTGGCCAATTTCTAATGCTTTCACTGGATCAGAAACAGCTTTGATCGAATGAAGTCAGATCTCGGCGTGTCGCTGCTACCAATGGCGCACCCAGTCTATAGGCCTTGAATCTTCAGATCAAAATGGCTTTACACAAATAGTTTAGATCAAAACGACAATCATATCGTTGAACAGCGGATAGATTCAGCTTTCTCTTTCTTTCACTTTCAAGATTTTTAGTGAAACAGAAGGTGTTCAAACTTGCTGAACAATGCAACGTATTGTTTTCGAAAGGAATTTTAACGGCCTTAACGGTTAAATTTCCGCTTAGAAGTTTGACCGAAGAGAAGTCCGGAGCTTCTTCTTTCGTTTGACGTATGCGTCTAGATCTAGATCATCCATTGTGTAAAGCCATTTGCAGTCGAAACTAGTCGGTGAAATACGTCTTGCAACCACGACCAAAAAAACATCGCAAAATAGCAAATTTTACGTTCTGTTCACTCGCTTTCTCTTTCACTCGAAAAAATACATTTTACACACCAAAGTAAACAATCACATTCAGAAAAAGGCGAAAGATTGATCTTTATTTTGATACAACTTTAAGTCAGGTCAATGGAGACAAAGAACTATAAATCTTTTATTGAAAATGAGCAAAATTTGGGCCATTTTGCAAAAATCCAACAGTAAATTCGGCTTCTTGGACCTAGCTACAATCACTTAGGCCATAATTATTGTCATTTGGCCAATGACGAACTTTCAGTAATGACGTAATTTCAGTGATTGCGTAATTTCACTAAGACGACATTTTTGGGTGTCCTAGTAAGAAGCCTCTATTTGCAGTAACACTACTTTGAGTGTCTAGTTGTTATCCGCTATTTTTATCATTTGCAATTTCACTAACAGTTACTCTTTACAAGTTGTTTTTTTGGTTTAAACAAGAATTTATTCAAGAATAGAAAATCATAACAAAGCAGCAATACATTTATGAACTTCGAGTACAACAAGCTAAGAGCTTATAAAGCGTACTCTAATATTTAAGTTGCACAGTAAGGACTGCACACGCAAAACTAATCTAACATTGAAAAAATAACAACATAAAAGCAACAACAGTAGTAAACACTTATATACAAAAAGGAAAAAAAAGAACAGACAAAAAAGAAAATACACAACAAAATTAAGTAAATCTAATCTACATGAATTTTAGGGGCAATATAAAACATAATGTCAGCTTGCATTGAATCAGAGTCATCACAAAGCTATGCCTACCAGGGCTAAAAAAACAACAACAAAAACAAATGGGATTGTAAAGTCATGTCAAGAGCAGAATAAATATTTGTTTATGCAAGCTAGCGCCCCTTATCAAAGGGAAACGACGGATCATGTTACAATCAGAATTGATCATGTCATTGAGAATTTGTTTGACAGTTGAATAACATTATAATCAGTAGTATTCTCAATAATTTTGTTTAGGAAATGGACAAAATATGCATGGAAAAATAATTTGACATATGCATCATTGCACGCCTAGCCGACCACAAACCTGTTAGACCTTTGAATGAACTCGCAAACTGCAAGGAATATTCTAGAGTTCTCTGATACATTTTTATAATTACTGCCAAACAATAACACTGCACAGTCAGTTTTAACATCATCTGGCAGTAATGCAATGGTTTCTGCACGAGCTTGTTGGAAGAGAGGACAATACAAAAGGAAATGTTCAGCATCTTCAGCATCAAATCCGCAAGCACATACTGTACTATTGGAGAGATGTCGAAGGAATAAATCATCTTTTAAGTCATTCATTTGTAGTCTCGGTTTGCAAATTATTACTTCAGAAGCTCTGTCAGGTAAATAATAATATTGTGGTACAACGTTATCTGTCTCTCGGAGAAAACGCTTAAGCATGCTAATGGAATCACATTGTTTAATATGATCAGGAAGAATGTTCCAAAGTACAGTTGCAGAGGGAAAGAATGAGGATCTGTATAACTCTAGTCTACTCCTTGGTACAAGTCTTTCAAGGTAATTACGTCTGTGGTACGGGTTTACTGAGGCAACCAGGGGTGGAAGACGCTCTATTAAGTACAAGGGCACAATACCATGAACAATTTTAAAATACAAGATAATTTTATGACGACGTCGTCTCTCTTTTAAAGTAGTAAGTCCAGACTCAGCATACAATTTATGATGGCTGGTCCCACGAACTGAACCAATGATTGTCCTAATTGCGTCTAATTGGAGACTTTCTAGATCTTCTGCTTGTTCGTTCGTGCAATTGTCCCAGGTAACGTCCGAATAATCAAAGTGAGGCATGATAAATGATTTGTACATAGTGAGAAGCGATTTGCGACTTAGACGATATTAATATGACCTAAAACAAGCAACAAGTATTCGGCATTTGGACAAAATGGATTTTATATGAAGATCCCATTTACAGTTGTTTTGTATTCTTACACCTAAATGTTTATGTAAGTCACTTTCTTGTAGAATTACGTCATTAAATGTCAAAGGTTGTGTGTCTGCCATTACCCGGTTAGAGATTGTCATGAGCTCAGTTTTGGATTCATTAAATTTGACTTTCCATATTGCTGCCCAAATGTTAATCTTTTCGAGATCTGAATTTAGTATTTATGTCCTGATGTGAGTGTTTTCTAAGCCCAAATACATGCTAGTGTCGTCTGCAAAAAGTTTGATAATTGATTCAATATCATATGCAATATCATTTATATACACAAGGAAAAGTAAAGGTCCAAGAACAGAACCTTGAGGAACACCTGCGGATATGGGAATATATGATGATTTAGTTCCTTTTAGAACAACGGCTTGGGATCGCCCTTTTAAATAATCGCTAAACCAGTCTAAGAGCTGTCCACGAATACCAAGAGCAGAAAGTTTGCAAAGTAAGGCCCGATGCCATACCTTATCAAAAGCCTTGGATATATCAAAGAAAATTACCTGTGCAGTTGTTTTATTATCTAAGAATTTGCAAATATCGCCGTAAATACTTGTTAATTGAAAGACAGTAGAATCCTGAGGAATGAAACCGGACTGAGCCGTTGTTAAAAGGTTGTTTTCCGTAAGATAACTAAATACATGTTTCTGGACGCATTTTTCAAGAACCTTTCCTATACAGCTTAGAAGTGAAATAGGTCTGTAATTTTCACATTTCTGTCTATCCCCTTTCTTAAATATAGGTGTAACGTGAGCTAGTTTCCAACAAACAGGGAATTTACCTTCAGTTAAAGATCGATTGAATAAATGTGTTAAAGATTCACAAATAACATCAGCAGCAGCAATTAATATTTTGTTATGAATTAGATCAGGTCCTACCGCTTTCCTACTATCTATTTTTTTTAGCATTTCCTTAACCATATCTGCTGTAAGAGTTAGTTGATTTATCGACTCATGAGATTCATCTAAATGGGAAAGAGCTTCTCCCTCATCCATGTTTAGCAAATTACTCGTTGAAAATGGTGACCTTTTCTTTTAGAGAGTAATAAATTGTGTCATTGTCTTCTATTGGAGGGATTTCATCCTGGGGTATGCCTTTAGTTGTTATAAATCTTTTTACCAGTTTCCACCAATCCTTTGACCCGAAACAATTAGGTGAAGAAATACGTTTGTCCAAGTCAGACATATATTCAGTTTTTCTTGTTCTTATTACATTTGTGAGGTTGTTACGTGTCTGACGGAACAAAGCCCATGTCCAGTCATAATTCAAAATATTAGCTAATCTGTGGATAATATTCTTCTTTCTTATTAGTTTCTTTATTTCCATCGTAATCCACGGGGCGTCCCGTTCGTTTATAGTCACCTCTTTTACTGGCATGCAAAGTTTTGCAAGGGACATGAGCTGATCAGCAAACTGTTCAGCAGCATCGTCAATTAATTCTAAAGAAACAATAGCATGCCAGTCAATGTTTGAAATTTCTCTAATTAGTTTTTGAACATCCAGTTTAGAGTAATTAAATATTGTGCGAGTTGGTTTTTTCAATGTAAAATGTTCATCAGAAACAACTTTTTGCATTTATCGGGTTAAGGCATAGGTTTAGGAGTATGTTTGGTCATTTTGTTTGACTAAACATCACTTGATGCAAATAAAGCAAATATGGTTTGAGCAATGCAGATAGTTGCATGTGATTGTACCTCGATGTGTGATAATGATGATGCTATGTGAAGATAAATAATTGTGTCGTCAGGTTACTTGGCAACGGTGTATTCTTAAACCTTTTTCTCACGTGCGTTTGCACTAAGCCTATGGTTTAATATACGCAAATGATATGTCAAGATATGATTTTATATCCCACGCTTGGCAGGCTTCTTTGGCTCTCTTGGAGATCGGTATATTGTAATATATATATATGGCATTGTCAGCAGTATAATAACTCATTCTGTAATATTATGTCATGTAATATATATGGCATTGTCAGCAGTATAATAATTCAGCCTGCATCATTATGTAATGTAGTATATATGGATTTGTTAGCAGTATAATAGCCCATCCTGTAATATTATGTAATGTAATATATATGGCATTGTCAGCAGTATAATAACACAGCCTGTAATATTATGTAATGCTATATTTATGGCATTGTCAGCAGTATAGCGCAGCCTGTAATATTATGTCATGTAATATATATGGCATTGTCAGCAGTATAATAACCCAGCCTGTAATATTACGTAATGTAATATATATGGCTTTCTCAGCAGTATAATAACCCAGCCTGTAATATTATATAATGCAATATATATGGCATTGTCAGCAGTATAATATCCAGCCCGTAATATTATGTAATGCAATATATATGGCATTGTCAGCAGTATAATAACCCAGCCCGTAATATAATGTAATGCAATATATATGGCATTGTCAGTAGTATAGCGCAGCCTGTAATATTATGTAATGTAATATATATATATAACATTGTCAGCAGTATAATAAACCAGCCTGTAATATTATGTAATATATATGGCATTGTCAGCAGTATAATAACCCAGCCTGTAATATTATGTAATGCAATATATATGGCATTGTCAGCAGTATAACGCAGCGTGTAATATTATGTAATTTGATACATATAACATTGTCAGCAGTGTAATAACCAACCTGTAATATAATGTAATATATATGGCATTGTCAGCAGTATAATAACCCAGCCTGTAATATTATGTAATGTAATATATATGGCATTGTCAGCAGTATAATAACCCAGCCTGTAATATTATGTAATGTAATATATATGGCATTGTCAGCAGTATAATAACCAAGCCTGTAATATTATGTAATGCAATATATATGGCATTGTCAGCAGTATAATAACCCAGCCTGTAATATTATGTAATGTAATATATATGGCATTGTCAGCAGTATAATAACCCAGCCTGTAATATTATGTAATGTAATATATATGGCATTGTCAGCAGCATAATAACCAAGCCTGTAATATTATGTAATGCAATATATATGGCATTGTCAGCAGCATAGCGCAGCCTGTAATATTATGTAATGTAATATATATAACATTGTCAGCAGCATAATAAACCAGCCTGTAATATTATGTAATGCAATATATATGGCATTGTCAGCAGTATAGTAACCCAGCCTGTAATATTATGTAATGCAATATATATGGCATTGTCAGCAGCATAGCGCAGCCTGTAATATTATGTAATGTAATATATATAACATTGTCAGCAGCATAATAAACCAGCCTGTAATATTATGTAATGCAATATATATGGCATTGTCAGCAGTATAGTAACCCAGCCTGTAATATTATGTAATGCAATATATATGGCATTGTCAGCAGCACAACGCAGCCTGTAATATTATGTAATTTAATATATATAACATTGTCAGCAGTGTAATAACCAGCCTCTAATATTATGTAATGCAATATATATGGCATTGTCAGCAGTATAATAACCCAGCCTGTAATATTATGTAATGCAATATATATGGCATTGTCAGCAGCATAGCGCAGCCTGTAATATTATGTAATGTAATATATATAACATTGTCAGCAGCATAATAAACCAGCCTGTAATATTATGTAATGCAATATATATGGCATTGTCAGCAGTATAATAACCCAGCCTGTAATATTATGTAATGCAATATATATGGCATTGTCAGCAGCACAACGCAGCCTGTAATATTATGTAATTTAATATATATAACATTGTCAGCAGTGTAATAACCAGCCTCTAATATTATGTAATGCAATATATATGGCATTGTCAGCAGTATAATAACCCAGCCTGTAATATTATGTAATATATATGGCATTGTCAGCAGTATAATAACCCAGCCTGTAATATTATGTAATGCAATATATATGGCATTGTCAGCAGTATAATAACCCAGCCTGTAATATTATGTAATGCAATATATATGGCTTTGTCAGCAGTATAATAGCCCAGCCTGTAATATTAAGCACTATGCTAAATATGGCATTATCAGCAGTATAATAACCCAGCTTGTAATATTATGTAATGCAATATATATGGCTTTGTCAGCAGTATAATAGCCCAGCCTGTAATATTAAGCACTATGCTAAATATGGCATTATCAGCAGTATAATAACCCAGCTTGTAATATTATGTAATGTAATAAATATAGCATTGTCAGCAGTATAATGCAGCCTGTAATATTATGTAATGTGATATATATGGCATTGTCAGCAGTATAATAACCCAGCCTGTATTATTATGTAATGTAATAAATATGGCTTTGTCAGCAGTATAATAGCCCAGCCTGTAATATTATGTAATGTAATATATATGGCATTGTCAGCAGTATAATAGCCCAGTCTGTAATATTATGTAATATACTAAATATGGCATTGTCAGCAGTATACTAACCCAGCCTGTAATATTATGTAATGTAATAAATATGGCATTGTCAGCAGTATAACGCAGCCTGTAATATTATGTAATATATATGGCATTGACAGCATTATATTAACCCAGCCTGTAATATCATGTAATGTAATATATATGGCATTGTCAGCAGCATAGCGCAGCCTGTAATATTATGTAATGTAATATATATGGCATTGTCAGCAGCATAATAACCCAGCCTGCAATATTATGTAATGTAATATATATGGCATTGTCAGCAGTATAATAGCCCAGCCTGTAATATTATGTAATATATATGGCATTGACAGCATTATATTAACCCAGCCTGCAATATTATGTAATGTAATATATATGGCATTGTCAGCAGCATAGCGCAGCCTGTAATATCATGTAATGTAATATATATGGCATTGTCAGCAGCATAGCGCAGCCTGTAATATTATGTCGTGTAATATATATAACATTGTCAGCAGTATAACGCAGCCTGCAATATTATGTAATGTAATATATATGGCATTGTCAGCAGTATAATAACACAGCCTGTAATATTATGTAATGTAATATATATGGCATTGTCAGCAGTATAATAAACCAGCCTGCAATATTATGTCGTGTAATATATATATATATAACATTGTCAGCAGTATAACGCAGCCTGCAATATTATGTAATGTAATATATATGGCATTGTCAGCAGTATAATAACCCAGCCTGTAATATTATGTAATGTAATATATATGGCATTGTCAGCAGTATAATAGCCCAGCCTGTAATATTATGTGATGTAATAAATGTGGCATTGTCAGCAGTATAACCAAGCGCGGTCAGAATACAAACGTTGCTTCTCCTTCAAATATAACAGCGTGCTTTCTACCTTGACAAAGCAAAAAACTCGTCTTCCTTTACTCTGAAGATCATGTTCGATGCTCAGTTATGTGCGTGAATAAGCAATGTCGTTGCATAGAAAACACACAACATCAAAGCAAATCAGCAGTGGATTTTCCTTCACACACAATAATCTATAATAACATAAATAATAATGTCGTTATTACCTCACAATGCTGACAATAACCAGCAGGTTTCCACAGACAGCCCCCAGCATGATGCCCGTCATCACAGTTCCCTTCACACAGTATAATTGTCATAATTTATTAATAATATTACCTGACAACGCTGACAATAACCAGCAGGTTTCCACAGACAGCTCCCAGCATGATGCCCGTCATCACAGTTCCCTTGAGCACCAGCGCCACCTCCTCCCCCACATCCACCTCCTCCAGGCCCTCCCGGCCCTGTCCTGATGACAGCCACACCCCGGGGCCGCTGCTGGAGTTGGCCTGGGTGTGGTTGTAGCTGAAGTCGTTGTTGACGTTGAAGTCGTTGTTGTTGACGCTGAAGTCGTTGTTGACGTTGAAGTCGTTGTTGTTGACGTTGTAGCTGTCGTAGTCCGGCGGTAGCTGCTGTTCCGAGGTGAGGTTGGGCAGGAGGAGCACCCTCACCATCTTCTCGTGGATGTCCTCAGAGTAAGTCCGGTTCAGCATGGTCCTGTTGGACACAATGCAAAACAAGGGTTAGACAACAGGGAGTCAGTTAACGTGGCTGTCCTCAGAGTAAGTCAGCATGGCCCTGTTGGACACACAATACAAATCAAGGGTTAGACAACAGGGAGTCCGTTAATGTGGCTGTCCTCAGAGTAAGTCCGGGTCAGCATGGTCCTGTTGGACACAATACAAAACAAGGGTTAGACAACAGGGAGTCAGTTAACGTGGCTGTCCTCAGAGTAAGTCAGCATGGCCCTGTTGGACACACAATACAAATCAAGGGTTAGACAACAGGGAGTCCGTTAATGTGGCTGTCCTCAGAGTAAGTCCGGGTCAGCATGGTCCTGTTGGACACAATGCAAAACAAGGGTTAGACAACAGGGAGTCAATTAACATGGATGTCCTCAGAGTAAGTCAGCATGGCCCTGTTGAGGGAAACAGGGAGTCAGTTAACGTGGCTGTCCTCAGAGTGAGTCCGGGTCAGCATGGTTCTGTTGGACATGCAAGGGTTAGACAACAGGGGGAAACAGGGAGTCAGTTAACGTGGCTGTCCTCAGAGTAAGTCCGGGTCAGCGTGGCCCTGTTGGACATGCAATGCAAAACAACGGTTACACAACAGGGGGAAAGACAGGGGGTCAGTTAACGTGGACGTCCTCAGAGCAAAACAGTGGCCAAGTTCGGGGACTGGACGTCCTCAGAGCAAAACAGTGGCCAAGTTCGGGGACACACAATTAAGAACAAGTTTAGTTATCATGGACACACACCACAAAATGGTCATTCAGTGTGGACGTCTTCACAGTAACTCTGAGTCAGCATAGTCCAGTTGGGGACATCAGAGCAAGACAAGGGTCACTCCACGTGAAATCAGGGCAACAGAAGGCCAGTCATACTGGATATCCTCAGAGTACCCTCAGGGCCAAGTTGCATGGGCTTGCTTAGCAGGTCTTAAGTTTGCTTAAAGATCCACAAAATCACGTGTCAAAATCACGGGTTTCACGTGTTTTTCCTCTTATAGCTGGAAATAAATCTTGTTTTGGCCAGGTCTCACTCCCATACAAATGCCCCCAAATTCCAACCGAAACATCATTTTAAAAAGCAGCCTCAATTTGAAGATGGGGGCATGTACTGTGAATGTGGGTCACAGCTACCGAAAAAACCCAAGGGACTTAATCGTGGCACGTCAGTGTATCTTTTTAAAAAAATTATAGAATATTGAATTACTGATGCCTTTACATTTTTCCCTTAAATGCTTAACCCTAAACTTTGACATTGAATGTTTCAATTTTTTGTTTTGATTATATTTCAAGTCTTCACGGCGACAGTCTTAATACTGGTACGTTAGCCTAAGATTCTACAGATGATAAACAGCCGTGACCAAGCGGACCAAGTATATGACTTTGAACTTAATGTTTGATCTTTCATGCTAGGTATAAGTCAGTAAAGGGCAACAGTTTTGATTGGCAAATAGGGAAAAGGGTGGCCTCGTCATTGAATAGAGAGAAGAGATAAAGGGGGGGGGGGGGGAGGGGGGGTGATAGGAGCAGAAAGAGTGGGGAAAGCTAACTTGCCTACAGTTGCTTTAAGTTTGTCTTCACGTTCTGATGACTGCCAGGGCCTAATCTGGCGTTTGCAGTTGTCCCTGAAGTCCATTTTATGTACTAGGTGCTGGGCCGTGCATTTATCTGCTACAGTTCAGTACACTGATATCTGGAATTGCAGAAAGTGTTGCTGCTTCCATCTTGGGGACTATTAAGGCAAATCCACCTAGCTGCTGCATAAATAATCTAAGGCAAATCCACCTAGCTGCTGTATAGATAATCTCAGGACTGTTCTGCTGAAAGTGTTGTTGCTTCCACCTCGAGGACTATTAAGGCAAATCCACCTAGCTGTTGCATAGATAATCTCAGGACTGTTCTGCTGAAAGCGTTGCTGCTTCCACCTCGGGGACTATTAAGGCAAATCCACCTAGCTGCTGTATAGATAATCTAAGGCAAATCCACCTAGCTGCTGCATAGATAATCTAAGGCAAATCCACCTAGCTGCTGCATAGATAATCTAAGGCAAATCCACCTAGCTGCTGTATAGATAATCTAAGGCAAATCCACCTAGCTGCTGCATAGATAATCTCAGGACTGTTCTGCTGAAAGTGTTGTTGCTTCCACCTCGAGGACTATTAAGGCAAGTCCACCTCGCTGCTGTATAGATAATCTAAGGCAAATCCACCTAGCTGCTGCATAGATAATCTCAGGACTGTTCTGCTGAAAGTGTTGCTGCTTCCACCTCGGGGACTATTAAGGCAAATCCACCTAGCTACTGCAAAAATCATCTCAGGACTGTTCTGATCTGCTGAAAGTGTTGCTGCTTCCACCTTGGGGACTATTAAGGCAAATCCACCTAGCTGTTGCATAGATAATCTCAGGACTGTTCTGCTAAAAGTGTTGCTCTCCACCTCGGGGACTATTAAGGCAAATCCACCTAGCTGTTGCATAGATAATATCAGGACTGTTCTGCTGAAAGTGTTGCTGCTTCCACCTCGGGGACTATTAAGGCAAATCCACCTAGCTGTTGCATAGATAATCTCAGGACTGTTCTGCTAAAAGTGTTGCTCTCCACCTCGGGGACTATTAAGGCAAATCCACCTAGCTGTTGCATAGATAATATCAGGACTGTTCTGTTTGCTGAAAGTGTTGCTGCTTCCACCTCGGGGACTATTAAGGCAAATCCACCTAGCTGCTGGATAGATAATCTCAGGACTATTCTTTACTAAGATCTGGGTCAGGCAATCTGTAGAGAATGGAAATCCTACAGCTTTTGTACACGTGTCAACAAAGAAAGAAACTGACCAGTGAAGTTAGCTGTGGTCAGTAGCCTCAGGCAACAGTTCAGGGGGCCGTTTCACAAGGGCTAACGTTACGTTGCGCTCGCTCAAATCGGCAAAAACGGTCTAAGAAACACCCTTCGTTTGCCGATAGTTCGCGTGGCGTTTTGTTCTTACCAAACACCGAGCAAGCGGCGAACTATCCGGAACTAGTAGGGGGTGAATACATTTCTTGTTGTTGATTGGTCCATTAAAGTTTGTTTAAAAATATAAAAAATGACCAATTAGACAAGAGCTTGTAATATTCTTCCGCAAACGTTTTCTAAAGTGTTTCTTAGGCCACGTTTGGCATAAGCGTTATTCGCGCGGCAACCGTTATCTAGAAGAAACTAAACCCAGTTGAAACACCCTCCAAAGTGAACTGAAGCGTGACGAATTGTGAATGAATGAATGAATCAATCAAAAATGGTGTTTTACGTCCTCTCGGTCATAGACACATATGGGACATTTGTAAATACATAGATGGTGGGAACAATACTGGCTGCAATGCCCGGAGGCAGTGCAACACCAGTAAAGTCCCGAGTTTTTAACAATATAGATAGGTGTAGCGGTAACCACGCCTCGGTTAAACCTCATCGGCTATGGTACCGCTACCTTGATAATAATAGGCTTATTCGTGACGAATTGTAAAGGATTTGAAGCCATTTATACATGTGTGAATGCGACAGCGATTGAAAAAGAGAGAGAGAGAGAGAGAGAGAGAGAGAGAGAGAGAGAGAGAGAGAGAGAGAGAGAGAGAGAGAGAGAGAGAGTGAGTTTGAGTGTGTGTGTGTGTGTGTGTGTGTGTGTGTGTGTGTGTGTGTGTGTGTGTGTGTGTGTGTGTGTGTGTGTGTGTGTGTATGTGTGTGTGTGTGTGTGTGTGTGTGTGTGTGTGTCAAGTCAAGTCAAGTCAAGTCAAAATTTTATTTCCAGATGGGAACATTGTATAAGCAAAAACATGCTTTTTTTCAACAAGCCATCCATAAAAAATGATATAAAGAAAAAATAAAGAACTAAACATTCCAAAGTAGCGAACAAGAAAAGGAAAATATACAAGTAACAATTAATTAAAGAAACAAGCAAATATTCCACACATAAAAACAGGAAAAAGGATGGAGACATATGCGAATAGCATATTATGTACAATATATGCATCAACATCAACAACGAAACATTTAAAACATCACATTTACTTACCAAAATATGTTATGTAGGCTACGTTTCCATTCTTTTAAATAATTGGAATAAAGTTATCGATTATGTTCTGTTAAAGAGATACATTTTCATTTTTTTCTTGAAGTAGTTCTTGTTTTTTATGTTTTTTAAAATGGAGGGTAGTTTGTTCCATAAATCTCCACCCGAATAGAGGAGACTAGATTTGAATAGATTATTATTTGGTCGAGGGAATGAGAGTAAATGGGTGTGTCTGCTTGTGTTTGTCGTAAATGTATCTGTTATCTTTTTTGGAGCATTTCCGTTGACAATATTATGCATGCAGATTGCCTTTTTGAGGAAAAGTCTGTCTTGAAAAGTTAGTATATCTAGTTGTTTGTAGTCTTCATAGGTAAGTGAACTTGATTTTAATAAAATTATTTTAATTGCTTTTTTGTACATACGATTGATAATCTTTAAATTTGTATCACTACAGCTATCCCATAATGTTGAAGCATAATCGATCATGGAGAGTATGTGAGCATTAAAGAATAGCTTACGAGAATGGTTATCAAGGAAATGTTTAATCTTAGATAGCTGGAGTATTTTTCTAGACAGACCTTTCCCTAAAGACTTTATATGGTCTGTCCAAGACAGATCTTTGTCAATGACAACACCTAATGTTTTATGTGAATCAACTTCTTCAATTTTGTTGCTGCAAATAAATAGTGGTGGAAATTGGGAGTTCATCTTTTGTCTTTTTTGTCTGGTTGATACGTACATGCATTTCGTTTTATTGGCATTAATTGACATGTGATTTAATTGTGTCCAGTTAAAAACATTTTGAGCATCATTTTGAAGTTTATTTACTAGCCTGTTAGCATTCATATCACTAGTATGAAGGGATGAGTCATCTGCAAACATTTCACATTTACTATTGACAAAGCATGGCAGGTCGTTTATATAAACAGTGAACAATAGTGGACCTAAGATAGACCCTTGAGGTACTCCATAGTGGATTGGAAGCAATTCAGACATTTTGTTATTAATTGAAACCAGTTGTTTTCTGTCACACAAAAAAGATGACATAATATTTAAAAATTCAGGAGGAAGGTTATACAGTTCTAGTTTACGCAGAAGGAGTGAATGATTAATAACATCGAACGCTTTTTCAAAGTCAAGGAAAAGTATACCAGTAAACTTATTTTCATTTATATTACATAGCAGACTGTCAACAAGCTGTATTAGTGAAGTGTGGCATGAATGATTCTTTCTAAATCCAGACTGATCATCATGAAGTAAATTATTTTTATCTAAATAAGAGAATAGGGATTTTTGTATGTGCTTTTCTAGAGACTTAGATAAAGCTGATAAAATAGAAATAGGTCGATAATTAGAAGGGTTAGATCTATCGCCTGATTTATGGATAGGGATTACCTTGGCTTGTTTAAAATGTAACGGAAAACATTGTTTTTCTATACATAAGTTATATAAATAAGTTAGTGAGTCACATATAACTGGGCACGCAATCTGAAGTATGTTAATATCCAAACCATCTATATCGCGTGTCTTTGAATGCTTTAAAGATAAAAGATTTCTGCTGACTTCAAATACTGTCATAGGCTGGAGATTGAAAGGAAAATTGATATCTTTTGAACTGAGGAACTGTTTTAAATAGGATAAATCATTTTCATTTGATCTATCACATGTTATAACTTTTTCTTTTATGCTAGCAAAGTGGTTATTTAACTGATCAGCAGAGATATCTGAAAGAATTTGCTGACTTCTTGATACTTGTTTGTTAGTTAGCATGTTTATGGCTTTCCATATCTGGCGGGAATCTTTTGTGGAAATTAACATTTGTCGAAAATAATGTGTGTGTATGTGTGTGTGTGTGTGTGTGTGTGTGTGTGTGTGTGTGTGTGTGTGTGTGTGTGTGTTCGTTCTTTAGTTTAACGTCTGTTCACCCGCAAGTGATATTAGACAACAACAACAAACAAACAAACAAAACCAAAAAAAAGAAGTGTGTGTGTGTGAAATTAATGAAGCCTACATCAGATAGCTACTGAAGTGAGAGTGTGTGTGAATGCGTGAATGGAAGTATTATGTATGTGTTTTCCCTACACATCTATTCATACAAATCTAACACACATCTATTCATACAAATCTAACTGAGTGCATATAAAAATTACATTAACAGATATATAAGATGGGAGGGAAGGGAGGACATACAGTAACATTTCAAACTGACATGAAGAATTAAACAAGTGTGTCTTACTTTCTAAATGGCTAACAACAAGAATATAATAACACAATTTAAACCAACAATTAATTAGTAACTCAAAGAAAAATACCAACCGGACTTATGTGCAGGATTTCTGAAAAACGTTTAAGGAGATTAAAGTTGTTTAAGATTTTTTCAATGGTTAAAGGCGTTTGATGGTTCAGCAATTCACCATCAGTTTTGTTGATTTGTTCTTTAATTCTAGGACAATATAGGAGCAAATGATTTATAGATATTTGATTTCCACATATACACTTAACGTCTTTAGAAAATTTTGTTTTAAAAGCATTTAAACGAAGTTTAAACATCAAAGATACGATTTGTCTTAAACTTGTATCTTTGAGCTGTTTTAAAATTAAGTAGGAATTTATTGTACTTGAGCCTTTTATACAATAGCGTGAATATTGACTGTCTGAAGTCATTAACATGCTGTCAAAATTTTCTTTGGATAATTTTTCAATATGTTTATAATATTCATGCAGATCTAAATTCACATTAAGATGAATCGTTCCCTCGGAATTACGCGCTGCACTTCTAGCTGCTCGATCAACCAATTCATTTGAGTATATTCCACAATGGGAGGGAACCCAATAAAAAGTTACACTAATGTCTTTACTCGATAATTGATTAATTAAATGTTTGATCTCTAATATCATTTCAAGGCGTATATTAACATTTTGACCTTTAATAGCTTGTAATGCTGATTTCGAATCTACACAAAGTAATATTTTACAAGCATTAATAGGTAATTCTGCAGTATATTGTAATGCCATTAAAATAGCTAACAATTCTGCAGTAAAAATGGAATAATATTTACCTATATAATATCGTTTCTCTATTTTTAACGAGGGTATTACAAATGCTGCTCCTGTATTCCCATTTTGAAGAACAGACCCATCTGTGTATATTTTAATACATCCACTATAACAACTTTCCATATGTAAATTAACTAAGTTTTTTAATATGTTTGGAGATTGACTTTTGTTAATATCTGTATGATCAATATCAAAAGCAGGTTTAATTTGTTCCCAAGGCGGTACTGGCGAAAAAGATGGCTTAGCTGCAATTTCTTTATTTTTTAATTCTTTACAATTAATAATATCGGAGACAAAGGAATTAATTGGTTGCAAAGATTGAATTGTTTTAGCTCTTTTAACAAAATCATGTTCAGTATCTAACTTAACTTCTTCTTTACAAAATGTATCATATACTGATGATTTTAATACAAATTTTGCAGCAGAAATCTTTCTGTATTCGTCGAGAGGTAGAATACCTGCTTCTTTATATGATCCTAGATTATAAGCATGAGTTGGTACCCCAAGTGCCAGTTTAAAAGCTTTACAATCGATGCATTGTAGTTTGCTTAACAAATATTTTGGAGCACTAAAGAAAATTTCCTGAGCATAAATTAATCGTGATCGTACAAGAGAATTAGCAAGACATATAAGCGCTTTTGTATCTTGTCCCCAACGCTGTTTACTTATAATTTTGAGAAAATTTAAAGCCTTTCTTGCTTTGTTTAATATGTAATCTATATGTTGATTCCAAGTAAGTTTTGATGAAAGGAAAACACCCAGAAACTTCACACTCTGCGTATAATTGATTACTGTGCCATTGATGGTAAAAACTGGAAGTTTTTCTGGGTTGCATCCCGAATTAAAAAGTACTATATGTGTTTTTTCTAATGATAAAGTTAAACCATTTTCTTTCATAAATGTATTTATTTTATCTAATTCACGTTGATATAATTTTTTGGTATAGTTCAAGGATCTAAGTGGAGTTTTACGCTTCATTGTTACCTTCATCCACATGCAGATATCGTCTGCGTACTGAGCTAAGACTGTGTCTTTAGATATATTATTTGGTAGATCTGCTATCAATATATTAAACAAGATAGGTGAAATAACAGAACCTTGTGGAAGACCCATCTGAAGTTCTCTGGGATTTGAATATGTACTTCCAACTCTTACTTGTATAAATCTATCTGATAAGAAATTTTCTATATAGTTATACATATTACCTGTAACATTGTGATTTTGAAGTTTTTGTAATAGTCGATAGTGCCATACTTGGTCGTAAGCTTTTTTCACATCAAAGAAGGTTGCAAGAATATTTTTTCGCCTTGCAAACTGTTGCTTGATTTGTGTCGTGAGTTTTACTAAGTGTTCTGTAGTAGACCGGCCTTTTCGGAAACCTGCTTGATTATTAGGTATAATGCTTTGTTTTTCACAGACATGAATTAATCTATTTAATACGATTTTTTCCATAAGTTTGCATACATGAGACGTCAACGAGATGGGTCTGTAGCTGTTTCTATCAGACCTGGGCTTGCCTTGCTTATGTATAGGAATAACAATTGAATGTTTCCAGATAAGGGGCATTTCTCCATCAGCCCAACATTTCTGAAAAATTACATGTAAAAAACTGATGACATTATGTGGTAAATGCCTTAACATTTCATACGATATCCCATCTAATCCAACAGATGTTTTGTTTTTACTAAGATGTAGAATACATTCTTTAACTTCATCTAGAGTAATATCGGCATTCACATAACTTTTTATTGTGGGCTTGTTATTATCTTCATCTGTTGTGGTCTTATTTTTCTCTTCATTTTCTCTATATTGTCTATTTTCAGCAGATAATCCAGTAGTTCTACTGTAATTTGCAAACATATCAACAAACGCTTCTGCTTTGTCTTGATTAGAAGGTAGGTCTGAATTTTCAAGGTTTATTGGACACTGAGGTAAATGTATCCCGTTCTTCATGGTTTTCATTTTTTCCCATACCTTTTGCATATCTTTATAGCTATAAACTTCATTAGTACAAAAGGATGACCAGTACTGTCTCTTTGCTTGTGCATTAACCCTATTTGCTCTATTTTTTGCCATTTTTGACTCTATATGATTTGGGAGAGAGTGTTCTTTTATGTAAACTTCAAATGTTGTCCATTTTTCTGCTCTAGCGTTCTCACAGTCTTCATTCCACCAGATATTACCAGAATGTTTATGAGACTTCTTTGATTTACTCATAGGGATGGACTCATTAGCAGCGCCAAGAACTGCATTAGTAAATATAGAGTACAACTCATGAACGTCTTTATCATTTGTGTCACCAAAGTGAAGTGTTGATAGTTGTTGTGAAAACTTATCCCAATCAGCAAGTTTGTAATTATATTTGGGGATTTTTTCCTCTGTTGTATCTGTGGATCCCCTATTAATAAACTCAAAACTGGTAATAACTGGAATGTGGTCACTATTTAGGCTATACTTTAAAGTATTCCATTCACAAATTGGAGCTAGATTGGGAGATACAAGAGTCAGGTCAATAGCGGTTGCCCTGTGATTAGGATTATCGGGAATACGTGTTACTCGACCGTCGTTCAGAAGATATAAGGATGAATCAACAATATTTTCAATAAAGCGATTGCTTGTAATGTTTTCACAGTTCTTCTCCCAGAATGGGGCGTGTGCATTAAAATCTCCTGTTATGAGTACTTTTTTTACCTTTATCTGCTTGAAATGTACGGATCCATTCAGTGTTATTATCATCTGGTCCCTTTGGTAAGTAAACAGAAATGACAGTTAATAGGATGTTTTCAATTTGAACTGTCACAGCACAGGAATGTACATTAGGTAAATCTGGTGGAACAGGGCTAGGGCACAGAGTGTAATTTACCCCTGTATACACGTAAATGGCTGTATTAATTTTCCCGTTAGTGTCTTCTTTTTGAATGATAGGAGGGAAATAATAATTATCTAACTTAGGAAGCTTTTCTTTCTTAACATTCAGTGACTGGAGACTTAAAACATGATACTTTTCATCAGCAAGATGTTGCACTAAATGGTCGTAGTTTGTGGTGATTGATCGACAATTCCATTGAAAAACACGAAAGTTGTTACCCAAAGACATGAACCAATTTTTTAACACAAAATATTGTTATAATAATAACTAATTTGTATGATAATTAACTTATTTAAGGAAATACTAACAAAATCAAAATGGCAGTAAGTCTCAATTATATAATATGAACACAGTCAATAGCCAGTCATTGCTCTGCTGAAGCTTACACAAAGCTAAGACAAGTAGCCTTGAAATGATTTCTGATTGAGTTGTGATTTAAGGGTTGTTATTAAGAACCTCATACATGTTCCACCGTCTTCCGTATCCTGGGAAAGGAGGGTATCTGTGGTGGTCAGGCAGACGGTTATGGCACCACTGCTGATGGTACATGGGAGGGGGAGGGCGTGATGTTCTTCGTGGTGTCTCCCAGAACATGTCTCGCAGATGTCTGCCCACGTTGCCCGCCAAGATGCTGGAACCTCGGGGGGTGGGGTGGATGCCGTCCCTCATGGCTTTGCTGTGGGTGGAGAGGTTGGAGTGGTTGAGGAAAGAGACGTTATTCATGGTTTGCAGTTCCTCACTGAGGAAAGCATTAAACAGTTCTCTCTTTACATCAAGTTGAGAGTCACGCACAGGGGTGACCTTGCTGACAATTATTTTGGTGTTGGGAAGGTCAGCCGCGATATTCATGATGCTCTTCGTAAATTTTGTACTAGTGGTTTTGGGATCAGATGTACGAAGTTCGTTTATCCCACAGTGAATGACAACTGCATCTATGGGTTTGCCGTTTTGTTTTTCAATCAAGTCCGTCGTTGATTGAAGAGCTTTCTGGATATCGGCAGTGGTACTGCATTTGTTGGAGCGGACAGTGAGGCCATAGGACCAACCCAGTCTGTTTGCTTTAATGCCATTGACAACCGAATCCCCTAACAGAACGATCTGTGGAAGTTCTTCTTGGCTCTCATGTTTTCGAACAATTCTGCATGTGACGTCAATGGAAGACTTTGTGTCTTTGACGTCATATTTCTTCTGCTCTGTTGTGTTCTTTTGTTCTGTTTTCTTTTGTTTCTTGCTTTCTGTCGGCTCTGCTTGTGTTTTTGATGCAGGGGCCGGTGGAGCAGTCTTTACTGCGTCGGCAAACGTTTTTCCAGGCTTGGTACGTGAATCTGACGATCCACCAGAAGGGCAGGTTTCAATCAGTCCTTGTTCTTCGAACGCTTGTGGGCCTGAAAATAATTTTTCAATAGCATTGGTTTGCTTTTTAACCGTCATTTCTAACGTTACTATTCGATCACAGAGCGTCTGAATCAGCGAAGAGATAGTCTCAAGATTACAAACCTCAGTTTGGGTGCTGTTTTCTTTCGTTTTTGTCTTCTGTTTGTCTGCACTGTCTGAAGCTGTGGAGCTCTCCGTCCGTTCTTCAACTCCTTGGCGTCGAAACGATCGCAAAACATCTTTGATCGAATTTTTTGAACCCTCACTTTTCTTAATGCTGCCCACTCTTTTTCTAGAGACTGCCGAGGTTAGGCGATCGCCTAAACTTGTGGATCTCGTCAGTATAGGCATTATCGTCTTAGATGAGTGTAATTCTTCAGCAGGCGAAATTACCTCTGCCTAATACAGAGCAATCACAGAAATAAATAATAATTTTTAAAAAGAGGCAAAGCCTGCAAGGCTCACTCAAACAGGAACATGTGGGACAACAACAAAGATTGAGGGGGGGTCTAAAGTACAAGATTGCCAATGAAATACATTTTAAAGTACAAATGAAACTATCTGTCACAAACGTGAATACACTTAACTTTAGCGTGCATACACTAACTTTCACGGGCGCAGTTTCAGCCTGAATGTAGGTTATCTCTAGCTGTTTTTTCCCATGAATCCCCTTTTTCTTCAGAATAGACCATACACACACACGAATCGAAAGCCTTTCTGAAATCAATAAAAGCAACATATAATTTCTGTTTTTCAATCAAAGAAAATAATGTAAATACATGATCAACAGTACTGTACTTTTTCCTAAAACCAGCTTGACATTCATTAATAATTTAATTCTCTTCTACACATTTTGTGAATCTGGTATTCAATATATGACTGTATATCTTACTACAAATGCTGTAATTGTCTGGTATGTTCGTGTCGCCCTTTTTAAAGAGAGGTTGTATGATAGCTTCTGTCCATTGTACAGGATACTTCCCAGAAGAGAATAAAACATTGAACAAAACAACCAAGAAAGGAGCAATGGTAGTAATATAATTTTTAAATACCTCCCCTATTATCCCATCAGATCCTGCTGCTTTACCATTTTTTAGGGAACGAACAACAGAATACACTTCAGATTCAGTAATGTCACATTCAAGGGACTCTGTGTTAATCTGATCAAAGACCCCGTTCTCGCGTTGGTAGGCCCCGTTCTCGCGTTGGTAGGCCCCGTTCTCGCGATGGTAGGCCCCTTTCTCGCGATTGGTAGGCCCCGTTCTCGCGATGGTAGGCGCCTGTCACCGTGTTGCGTTGACCCTGGTGTTGACGGAAGCGATGTGCCCCCATCTGCTGCTCTCCACCACTAACTTGTTGCCCCGGTAGAAAGCACGCAGGCCTTGGCGACGGTAGTACTGCACCGTGTTCCTCTGCCTGTCAGTCAGGTCCCCGGAGACCGACACCTGCTTCTCCCTCAGCGCCTCTCTGCCGTGAGTCAGGTCCCCGGAGACCGACACCTGCTTCTTCCTCAGCGCCTCTCTGCCGTGAGTCAGGTCCCCGGAGACCGACACCTGCTTCTCCCTCAGCGCCTCTCTGCCGTGAGTCAGGTCCCCGGAGACCGACACCTGCTTCTTCCTCAGCGCCTCTCTGCCGTGAGTCAGGTCCCCGGAGACCGACACCTGCTTCTTCCTCAGCGCCTCTCTGCCGTGAGTCAGGTCCCCGGAGACCGACACCTGCTTCTTCCTCAGCGCCTCTCTGCCGTGAGTCAGGACTGCCATCTTGTCAGACCATCGAGCCATCTTCACTATCATGGGCGGGGGTCGGCCTCCCCTGTCGTACTGCCAGAGACGATGTGCGCGAAGGATATCATCGCGGCACCACACTTTCCCTGGCACTGTTCCTTCTAAGACACTCAACACTGCCCGGCCACACTCTACATACTCGGAGGTCGATGTACGCGGCACATTGTTCAGAATTAAATTGTCCCTTCTTGAAAACATTTCCAATTTGTCTAATCTTTCGGCACAGTTTTCGGTTGCGCTTGACAATCTCTGTTCGAGTTGAAAAAAGTTTGTTTCACTTCGTTTCCTTCTTGAGTGGCCCATGCTGCCGCCTGTTCAAGCACTGACGTTTTGTTGTGAAGTTCGTGAAGTTCGCTTCGTATTTCACGCATTGCCGAGTCCAACTGTTTTGAAAATTGCTGTGTCACGTCTTTCAGCCGGTTTTCCAAAGCTTCGTGCACACATTGTTTAAAATCCTCACTTTGATTCTTCAAAATATCCTGCACATTCGATGTTTGATCCATGGTTGGAAATAAAACGAACAGATAAATTTGTTTTTAGCATGAAACATTTTCTAAGTCAGAAAATCGGATAGGCCCTAGTGAAAAAACAGTTCACTGCAGCGCAACAAAAAAAAGTCGTCCGTTCACCTCGAGAGCCAAGTTAACACTCAGAGAGAGAGAAAGACGAAAACGAAAACGAAAATGAAAACGAAATTTTATTTAACCACGGAAACATGAGATAAGCAATACAATGCTTTTTCCACCCAGCCCTGGGGCAAATAGAACATTCAATAACAAAGTTAACTAAGTTAACTAACGCATGCAAAAGTGAAAAGGCAAATGGGTTACACAAAAAAGAAAGAGACGCTTGGGGTAATGACAGGTGAGGAGTGGGGGAGGGGGGGTAAGGAGGGGGAATAAGGGGAAAGGGAGGGTATACTGAAGCATGTCACAACACACATAACACATGAGTAATAATAGTAAAACATAGAAGAGGAAGAAGGAACACAAAACAAAATTACATTTGATCTTTAAGATTTTGAAATAGAATATTTTGATATGCCTTTTTGAAAGAATCCATGCCAGCTATTTGTTTTAAACTAGATGGCAAAGAGTTCCATAGAGTTCCACCCGAGTACGTTAAACTGGTTTTAAAAAGATCAGTTCTGGGTTTGGGGACAAGAATACTGTTTGTATTTCTAGACTGGTTGAGCGGAAAGCTTTTGATTAAGGTTGCAGGTGCTAAACCGTTTATAATTATGTACATCATGACTGCTTTATTATACCGAAGCTTATCTGTGAAAGGAAGAATATTTAGTGAGACGTAATCTTGAAATGTTAATGAAGACGATTTCAAAAGACATGTTTTTAGAGCTCGTTTATGAACACTTATCAACAGCTTTAGGGTGTTAGCACTACTTGAATCAAAGAGAGTTGATGCATAATCTATGTGAGACTGGATGCATGCGTGGAAGAAATGCTTACGTGCATCAATATTAAGAAAATTCTTTATCTTAGAGAGCTGGAAAACTTTTTGAGATACTCGTTTGCTTAAGCTACTAATATGAGAGGACCAAGTAAGGTTGTTATCTAGAGTAATCCCTAAAACTTTATGTGTGTTGACTTCTTCAACTGGCATATTGCGAATATATATTGGGGGATAATACTTGTTATATTTTATCGCTTTTGCCGTGACGTTACAATCATATACTTAGGGTTTTTTAATCATTTAATGCCATATGATTATGTTCTGTCCAGTCAAGTAGCTGATCTACACTTTCTTGTAAACAAAAGGTTAATTGATTGAGATTGGTATGGTTTGAATGGATTGATGTGTCATCTGCAAACAGCTCACTAGGGTTTTTAATATAAAGAGGAAGATCATTAATATAGAGCAAAAACAGAAGAGGGCCCAGAACTGATCCTTGTGGTACACCAAAATGCATAGGTAAACAAATTGATTTTTTGTTATGCAAAAAAACAGACTGTTCACGATTTGAAATAAATGATTTCATGAATTTAAGAACAGAGTTAGAAAATGTATACACAGCTAGGAAATAACATTTATCAATACAAAGATTATATAAGTAGGTCAATGTGTCTGTATTGAGTGGATCACTAAGTTTTAGAATGATTCCATCCAAACCATCAAGACCCCGAGTGCCTGTTTGTTTTAAATGAACAAGGTGAAAATAAACATCAGAAACTGTAATTGAAGGCACAACTAATTCAGACTTAATTTCCTTCGAATCACAAAAATATTTTAGCAATTTGAGGTCATTTTCATCAGTTCTATCGTGTTTTATAGTCACATTTGCAACGTTGCAAAAATGGTGGTTTAAAGAATCAGCAGAAATAGCTTTGGACGCGAAGGATGATTTAATAATAATAATAAAGAAACCTTATATAGCTCACATCCCAGGCTAGCTGCTCATGGCGCTTTACAAAAAATACATTTAACCAAATCACATCAATACCCATGCTCGCACGCACACAAGCACACACACTGACGAACATAGCATATCATTTACATGCGCATGGAAACATACATACATACATACATACATACATACATACATACATACATACATACATACATACATACATACATACATACATACATACATACATACATACATACATACATACATACATACATACATACATACATACATACATACATACATACATACCATACGTACATACATACATACATACATACATACATACATACATACATACATACATACGTACGTACGTGCGTACATACATACATACATACACACAGACACAAACACACAACACCCACACACACACACACACACACACACACACACACACACACACACACACACACACACACACACACACACACACACACACACACACATCCCACACACATGCATAAGCACATGCCAGCGCACGCATGCATGCACACACACTTTCTGTCTCCCACTTTTCCCATGCCCTTCCTCATCCGCACACGCTTTCATTCTCACAATCCGATCATGGTGGACAGTAGTGTTCAGAGAATAGATGGGTTTTCAGGTTGGTTTTGAAAACTGCCAGGGAGTTGGAATGTCTGAGAGACAGAGGGAGTTTGCTCCAAGTAGCTGGGGCCTGAAAAGAAAAGGATCTCTCACCATAAGTTTTCGTTTTAATTGAGGGAGGCTGTAGAAGACGAGAATCAGAAGAAGAACGAAGCTGACGCGATGGAATGTAGGTATGAAGTAGGTCAGACAGGTAAGTAGGAGCAGAGCCAGAAATGACAGCAAAGGTAAGAGCAGAAAGCTTGTAGTTGATCCTGCTGGAGATTGGCAACCAGTGCAGAGAGTGCAGAAGGGAAGAAACATGTTCAAACTTGGAGGACTTAAGGATTAGTCGTGCAGCATTATTTTGGATTCTTTGGAGTTTGTTCAGAAGCTACTTTGGAAGGCCAGCAAGAAGAGAGTTGCAATAATCTATTCTCGAGAGGACATATGCACAGACCAAGGTTTTTGTGGCATCAGTGGAGAGATAGTGATGAACAGAACTGATATTACGAAGCTCAAAATAGGCAGATATTAGACACATGCTGCTGAAGGGAGAGACTTTGATCCAAAGTGCGGACAGAAGAGGAGAAGGAGATAATGTTGTTGTTGATTGTGACAGAGCCTGGAAGGGTAGAAAGATTGAGCATTTTCTTTGGGCATGCTAACATAATTTCAGTTTTTTCTTCATTAAGTTGCAGCTTGTTGTGGGTCATCCAGATTTTAAGGTCAAGCATGCACTCCTGTGTCCGCGATACCAGCCCATCGACTTCAGCCAGAGTGGCCGACTGATATGCTTCTGTATCGTCCGCAAAACTCTCATGTGACAAGGCATGTTGACTGATAACATCGGACACAGGAGCAGCATAGAGCACAAAAAGAATGGGTCCCAGAACAGAACCCTGTGGGACACCATACAAAAGGGGGAACGGCTCAGAATATCTGCCACTAACACAAACTGTCTGCTTACGATTAGCCAAGTAGCTATCAAACCATGAAAGAGCAAGATCATGAATGCCAAAAGAATGTTTGAGTCGGCGAATAAGAATGGAATGATCAATAGTGTCTAAAGCGGCACTGAGGTCAAGCAAAGCTAAGAGAGAAACTTTGTTGTCATCAAAACCTAAAAGAAGGTCGTTAACAATTTTAAGAAGGGCTGTCTCTGTGCTGTGGCATTTCCGATAAGCGGATTGATGGGGACTCAGAAGGTGATTTTGTTCTAGGTGTGCAAGTAGTTGACAAAGTACAACCCTTTCAGTGATTTTTTTAACAAAGGAGAGATTGGAAACCGGTCTGTAGCTTTTCAGATTGTCATGGTCAAGGGAGGGTTTCTTTAACAATGGGCGGACAATAGCATATTTAAAGACAGAAGGAAAGGAGCCAGTCAAGAGAGAATCGTTTACAATATGAGTGACATAGGGCAGCAGTACATCGATACATTCACAAAACAGGGATGATGGGATGGGGTTCAGTTCACATGATTTGGGACTAGCGCCTAAACACAGTTCTTTCACAAACTTTTCTGTGACAGGCTCAAACCTCTGCAAAACTGGGCCGCAGTACATTCTGTCAGTGACTGGTGATGGGGAGACATCAGTAGAATCAAGTTTTTCACGGATGGAACTTATTTTGGTTTGGAAAAAGTCAGAAAATTTCTGAGGGAGATCTTGCACTTTAAAGATAGAATGGAGTGGGAAATAACTTACTTTACCCAAAATGCTGCTTGAGACACTGAACAACTGCTTCACTGTGGTGCATGCAAGTATCTTGGTTGAGTAAAAGGCAGTTTTCGCACAGTCGACGATGTAGGTCACGTGGTTCCTGGCAGCCTGGAACACCTGCCGATGGACCGTCAGGTGGGTGGCACGCCACTGCTCCTCAGCTCTCCTCCTCTCCTGCTTGGCGTCCTGGAGCTCAGGCCCCACTGCGTTGTACCAGGGAGAGGGGGGACGGGTAGACACCAAGCGGCGTGTGACGGGCGCGTGTTGATTCAGGGTGGCGTGAAGGACCCCGAACAGCTGGTCTGCAGACGGCTGAAGGGGAAGGTGGGCCTGGAAGTCGGCCCTGAAGGCCTCAATGTTGATGGACGCCAGGCGGCGAACGTCTTTGTAGACTTTGGCAGACGGAGGCTTGGCGAGGTGGAGCACACATCTGACACAGAAATGGTCTGATGTCAGAGTGGGTTCCACGGTCGTCGACTGCAGCAGACGATCATCCTCCCTGTGCAAAACCCAGTCGACAATTTGGCCTCTGGCATGGGTGGGCTCAGATACAGACTGAGAGAGGTCGAACATTTTGATAGTGTCCAGCACTTTGGATGTGTAGAAGTGGGACGGGTCATCGAAATTAAAATTTAAATCGCCCACAATCAGCAGTGAACCAGACAAACTGTTGGTGTACTCCAAAAAGTCCGGGAGCTGGTCAATGAACATGGAGTCTGATCATTTATTTTTATTTTTTGGAGGGGGGCGGTATACACAGAAAATATTCAGTGTTCTGTTTGTAGGTTAGTGTCAGCTGGGAAAGTTCGAAAGAAGATTGGCTGAACGGAAAGTTTGCTGTGAGAGTGACGTGTGGTTTTAGAGTGTCAGAGAAAACGAAGGCTAGGACACCTCCACAAGTGGTCGTACATCGTGAGAAGGAGGCAGTAGAAAATCCAGGGGGAGCAAGGTCTTGGTCATGAATGCCAGAAGATGTCACCAGCCTTCATCACTGAGCATGGTCATGAATACCAGAAGATGTCACCAGCCTTCATCACTGAGCATGGTCATGAATACCAGAAGGTGTCACCAGCCATCATCACTGAGCATGGTCATGAATGCCAGAAGGTGTCACCAGCCATCATCACTGAGAATGGTCATGAATGCCAGAAGGTGTCACCAGCCATCATCACTGAGCATGGTCATGAATGCCAGAAGGTGTCACCAGCCTTCATCACTGAGAATGGTCATGAATGCCAGAAGGTGTCACCAGCCATCATCACTGAGAATGGTCATGAATACCAGAAGGTGTCACCAGCCATCATCACTGAGAATGGTCATGAATGCCAGAAGGTGTCACCAGCCATCATCACTGAGCATGGTCATGAATACCAGAAGGTGTCACCAGCCATCATCACTGAGCATGGTCATGAATACCAGAAGATGTCACCAGCCTTCATCACTGAGCATGGTCATGAATGCCAGAAGGTGTCACAAGCCATCATCACTGAGCATGGTCATGAATGCCAGAAGGTGTCACCAGCCATCATCACTGAGTATGGTCATGAATGCCAGAAGGTGTCACCAGCCTTCATCACTGAGCATGGTCATGAAGTTTGCAATACTACAGCCATCATCACTGAGTGGTCATGAATACCAGAAGGTGTCACCATCATCACTGAGAATGGTCATGAATGCCAGAAGGTGTCACCAGCCTTCATCACTGAGAATGGTCATGAATGCCAGAAGGTGTCACCAGCCATCATCACTGAGAATGGTCCATGAATGCCAGAAGGTGTCACCAGCCATCATCACTGAGAATGGTCCAATGCCAAAGGTGTCACCAGCCTTCATCACTGAGCATGGTCATGAATGCCAGAAGGTGTCACCAGCCTTCATCACTGAGAATGGTCATGAATGCCAGAAGGTGTCACCAGCCATTTATCATCATGGTTCTGAATGCCAGAATGTCACCCCTTCACCCCCATCATCTCTGAGAATGGTCATGAATGCCAGAAGGTGTCACCAGCCATCATCACTGAGCATGGTCATGAATGCCAGAAGGTGTCACCAGCCATCATCACTGAGAATGGTCATGAATGCCAGAAGGTGTCACCAGCCATCATCACTGAGAATGGTCATGAATGCCAGAAGGTGTCACCAGCCATCATCACTGATCACTGAGCCTTGGTCATGAATGCCAGAAGGTGTCACCAGCCCTTCATCACTGAGAATGGTCCCCCCATGAATTCCAGAAGGTGTCATTCATCACTGAGAATGGTCATGAATGCCAGAAGGTGTCACCAGCCTTTATCACTGAGCATGGTCATGAATGCCGGAAGGTGTCACCCACCAGCCATCATCACTGAGAATGGTCATGAATGCCAGAAGGTGTCACCAGCCATCATCACTGAGAATGGTCATGAATGCCAGAAGGTGTCACCAGCCATCATCACTGAGTATGGTCATGAATGCCAGAAGGTGTCACCAGCCATCATCACTGAGAATGGTCATGAATGCCAGAAGGTGTCACCAGCCATCATCACTGAGCATGGTCATGAATGCCAGAAGGTGTCACCAGCCTTCATCACTGAGAATGGTCATGAATGCCAGAAGGTGTCACCAGCCATCATCACTGAGCATGGTCATGAATGCCAGAAGGTGTCACCAGCCATCATCACTGAGAATGGTCATGAATGCCAGAAGGTGTCACCAGCCATCATCACTGAGAATGGTCATGAATGCCAGAAGGTGTCACCAGCCTTCATCACTGAGAATGGTCATGAATGCCAGAAGGTGTCACCAGCCTTCATCACTGAGCATGGTCATGAATGCCAGAAGGTGTCACCAGCCATCATCACTGAGAATGGTCATGAATGCCAGAAGGTGTCACCAGCCATCATCACTGAGGCATGGTCATGAATGCCAGAAGGTGTCACCAGCCATCATCACTGAGCATGGTCATGAATGCCAGAAGGTGTCACCAGCCATCATCACTGAGAATGGTCATGAATGCCAGAAGGTGTCACCAGCCATCATCACTGAGAATGGTCATGAATGCCAGAAGGTGTCACCAGCCTTCATCACTGAGCATGGTCATGAATGCCAGAAGGTGTCACCAGCCTTCATCACTGAGAATTGTCATGAATTCCAGAAGGTGTCACCAGCCTTCATCACTGAGAATGGTCATGAATGCCAGAAGGTGTCACCAGCCTTCATCACTGAGCATGGTCATGAATGCCGGAAGGTGTCACCCAGCCATCATCTCTGAGAATGGTCATGAATGCCGGAAGGTGTCACCCCACCAGCCATCATCACTGAGAATGGTCATGAATGCCAGAAGGTGTCACCAGCCTTCATCACTGAGAATGGTCATGAATGCCAGAAGGTGTCACCAGCCATTTTTATCACTGAGCATGGTCATGAATGCCGAAGGTGTCACCCACCAGCCATCATCTCTGAGAATGGTCATGAATGCCGGAAGGTGTCACCCACCAGCCATCATCACTGAGAATGGTCATGAATGCCAGAAGGTGTCACCAGCCATCATCACTGAGCATGGTCATGAATGCCAGAAGGTGTCACCAGCCATCATCACTGAGAATGGTCATGAATGCCAGAAGGTGTCACCAGCCATCATCACTGAGCATGGTCATGAATGCCAGAAGGTGTCACCAGCCATCATCACTGAGAATGGTCATGAATGCCAGAAGGTGTCACCAGCCTTCATCACTGAGCATGGTCATGAATGCCAGAAGGTGTCACCAGCCATTCATCACTGAGCATGGTCATGAATGCCAGAAGGTGTCACCAGCCTTCATCACTGAGAATGGTCATGAATGCCAGAAGGTGTCCACCAGCCATCATCACTGAGAATGGTCATGAATGCCAGAAGGTGTCACCAGCCATCATCACTGAGAATGGTCATGAATGCCAGAAGGTGTCACCAGCCATCATCACTGAGCATGGTCATGAATACCAGAAGGTGTCACCAGCCATCATCACTGAGCATGGTCATGAATGCCAGAAGGTGTCACCAGCCATCATCACTGAGCATGGTCATGAATGCCAGAAGGTGTCACCAGCCATCATCACTGAGAATGGTCATGAATGCCAGAAGGTGTCACCAGCCATCATCACTGAGCATGGTCATGAATGCCAGAAGGTGTCACCAGCCATCATCACTGAGCATGGTCATGAATGCCAGAAGGTGTCACAGCCATCATCACTGAGAATGGTCATGAATGCCAGAAGGTGTCACCAGCCATCCTCACTGAGAATGGTCATGAATGCCAGAAGGTGTCACCAGCCATCATCACTGAGCAATGGTCATGAATGCCAGAAGGTGTCACCAGCCATTCATCACTGAGAATGGTCATGAATGCCAGAAGGTGTCACCGAAGCCTTCATCACTGAGCATGGTCATGAATGCCAGAAGGTGTCACCAGCCATCATCACTGAGAATGGTCATGAATGCCAGAAGGTGTCACCAGCCATCATCACTGAGCATGGTCATGAATGCCAGAAGGTGTCACCAGCCATCATCACTGAGCATGGTCATGAATGCCAGAAGGTGTCACCAGTCACCAGCCATCATCACTGAGCATGGTCATGAATGCCATGAAGGTGTCACCAGCCATCATCACTGAGAATGGTCATGAATGCCAGAAGGTGTCACCAGCCATCATCACTGAGCATGGTCATGAATGCCAGAAGGTGTCACCAGCCATTCATCACTGAGCATGGTCATGAATGACAGAAGGTGTCACCAGCCATCATCACTGAGAATGGTCATGAATGCCAGAAGGTGTCACCAGCCATCATCACTGAGCTGCGAATGGTCATGAATGCCAGAAGGTGTCACCAGCCATCATCACTGAGCATGGTCATGAATGCCAGAAGGTGTCACCAGCCATCATCACTGAGAATGGTCATGAATGCCAGAAGGTGTCACACAGCCATCATCACTGAGAATGGTCATGAATGCCAGAAGGTGTCACCAGCCATCATCACTGAGCATGGTCATGAATGCCAGAAGGTGTCACCAGCCTTCATCACTGAGCATGGTCATGAATGCCAGAAGGTGTCACCAGCCATCATCACTGAGCATGGTCATGAATGCCAGAAGGTGTCACCAGCCTTCATCACTGAGCATGGTCATGAATTTCTTCTCGGCCAATGCAAGAAGTTGAAGGTGTCACCAGCCATCATCACTGAGCATGGTCATGAATGCCAGAAGGTGTCACCAGCCTTCATCACTGAGAATGGTCATGAATGCCAGAAGGTGTCACCAGCCATCATCACTGAGCATGGTCATGAATGCCAGAAGGTGTCACCAGCCTTCATCACTGAGCATGGTCATGAATGCCAGAATGTGTCACCAGCCTTCATCACTGAGAATGGTCATGAATGCCAGAAGGTGTCACCAGCCTTCATCACTGAGCATGGTCATGAATGCCAGAAGGTGTCACCCAGCCATCATCACTGAGAATGGTCATGAATGCCGGAAGGTGTCACCCACCAGCCATCATCACTGACAATGGTCATGAATACCAGAAGGTGTCACCAGCCTTCATCACCGAGCATGGTCATGAATGCCAGAAGGTGTCAACCAGCCTTTATCACTGAGCATGGTCATGAATGCCAGAAGGTGTCACC
>JAGGCT020004151.1:66800-104300 GCA_017654935.2 Phymorhynchus buccinoides
AAAAACAAAGGAATCACGCCCTTATTGTAACCATCTAGAGAAATGCAAAAAACAAAGGAATCTCACGCCCTTATCGTAAACATCTAGGAACTGTAAAAAATAAGGAATCCACGCCCTTATTGTAACCATTAGAGACTGTAAAAACTAAGGAATCCACGCCCTATTGTAACCATCCTAGAGAAACTGTAAAACAAAGGACATCCACGCCTATTGTAACATCTAGAGAACTGTAAAAACAAAGGATCCACGCCCTTATGTAACCATCTAGAAGGAACTGTAAAAACAAAGGAATCACGCCTTATTGTAACCACTAGAGAACTAAAAACAAAGGAATCCACGCCCTTATTGTAACCATCTAGAGAATTGCCAAAACAAAGGAAATTACACGCCCTTAATGTAACCATCTAGAGAAATGCCCCAAAAACAAAGGAATCACGCCTTATTGAACCATCTAGAGAAACTGTAAAAACTAAGGAATCCACGCCTTATTGTAACCATCTAGAGAACGTAAAAACAAAGGGAATCCACGCCTATTGTAAACATTTAGAGAACTGTAAAAACAAAAGGAATCCACGCCCTTATTGTAATTAGAGCAACTGTAAAAACAAAGGGAATCACGCCCTTATTGTAACCATCTAGAGACACTGTAAAAAAACAAAGGATCCACGCCCTTATTGTAACCATCTAGAGAAACCGTAAAAAACAAAGGAATCCACGCCCTTATTGTAACCATCTAGAGAACTGTAAAAACAAAGGAATCCACGCCCTTATTGTAACCCATCGCAGAGAACTGTTAAAAACTAAGGGAATCAACGCCGTAGTTTAACCATCTAGAGAACTGTAAAAACTAAGGAATACCACGCCTTTATTGTAACCATCTAGAGAACTGTAAAAAAAAGGAATCCACGCCTTATTGTAACCATCTAGAGAACTGTAAAAAACTAAGGATCACGCCCTTCTTGTTAAACATCTAGAGAAAACTGTAAAAAACTAAGAAAATCCCCGCCCTTATTGTAACCATCTAGAGAACTGTTAAAAACACAGGAATCCACGCCCTTATGTAACCATCTAGAGAAACTGTAAAACAAAGGAATCCACGCTTTATTGTACCATCTGAGAAACTGTATAAACTAAGGAATCACGCCTTTATTTGTAACATCTAGAGAACTGTAAAAAAACTAAGGAATCAATATGCGTTCATCCGTGTCCTTCGCCATCCGTCTGCGCAAGTATCCGAGAACCATTCCACATCCGTGTCCTTTGCCATCCGTATGGCAATTATTTGAGAAATAATCAACATCCGTGTCCTTTGCCATCCGTTCTGCGCAATTATCTGAGAAAATCATTCCACGAATCCGCTTCAAATGTTTTTGTGGTAGTATTTTGTGTAGAATTTTGTGTATTTTTTTGTGGTAGTATTTTGTGTGGTAGTATTTTGTGGTTGTATTTTGTGGTATTTTTGTGGTAGTATTTGTGTTAGGTATTTGTGGTATATTTTGGTGGTAGTATTTTGTGGTAGATTTGTGGTAGAAAAAATATAATGTGGTATTTGTTGTGGTAGTATTTTGTGAGCCTTATTTGTGGCAGTATTTGTGGTAGTATTTTGCATGAAGCCGATGTGCCCTTCAAACGACGCATGCCTTGTTGATCTTGACCTTGAATATGTGCATTTCTTCTTATCGTCAATAACTTTTAAACTTTCGCAAGTGCAGCCTAAAATGAGCTAAGTGTGGTTTTGGCCTCATTGTACAGTGAGCCATATATAGTCATGAGTGATGCATAGAGCTGAATTAGAGATGGTAAAACATCTCTCCTCCCCCCTCTCTCTCTCTCTCTCTCTCTCTCTCTCTCTCTCTCTCTCTCTCTCTCTCTCTATCTCTCGGTATATATATATATATATATATATATATAAATATATAGATATATAGATATATATATATATATATATATTATATATGATATAATATATTGTGTGTGTGTGTGTGTGTGTGTGTGTGTGTGTGTAGTGTGTGTGTGTGTGTTGTGTGGGGTGGGTGTGTTGTGTGTGTGTGTGTGTGTGTGTGTGTGTGTGCTGCAATCTTTATTTGAACTAAGAAAATGAACTGAGTATGAGTACTGGTTCCGCGTGCGTGTTGACTAGGACCACGTGATTAGTGCAGCTCTGACCTCAGCAAAGCGTGTATAGGGAAGATAAGGCATCCGGTCTCTTTTCCCAAAAAAAAAAAAAAAAAAAGAGTAGTGAGGGAACAGAACACTGGTTATGTTCCTTTTAAACGGACACATTTTGACGTCGATATGCCAGTGAATTCTCCGTTCAATTTCCAGTCGAGTTTTGGATAGCCGTCCACTGTGAATGGTGTACTGTCGACACTACGATAACTCTATCAGCCGTTCGCGCAGCTCTTAAGTATCCATCTTACCTTTTAGAATCTCTTGTCCTCAGTCAGTGCAAGTCATTAGCATGCGTTGTTTACTAGACCACGTGATTAGGTGCAGCTTTGATACTCAGTCAGTTGCAAATCATTAGCATGCGTTGTTTGATTAGGACCAAACGGTAAGAAAACACGAGTGTCAATATGAAGTAATACGAGCTAATCAATAGTGTAAGAAAGGCACACGATGTGTCATATGAACTCGGCCATAACGAGCTAAGGAATACTGTAAGCAAACACATGGATGTGTCCATATGAACTGGCCATAACGAGCTAATCAAATAGTGTAAGAACAAACGATGTGTCAATATGAACTGGGCATAACGAGCTAACCATAGTGTAAGGACCCACACGATGTGTCAATATGAACTGGCCATAACGAGCTAATGAATCCTGTAAGAACACACGATGTGTCAATATGAACTGGTCATAAACGAGCTAATCAATAGTGTAAGAACCACAGGATGTGTCAATATGGAACTGGGCCATAACGAGCTATCAATAGGTGTAAGACACAGGAGTGTCAATATTGAACTGGCATACGAGCTAATAATAGTGTAGAACACAGGATGTGTCATATGAAATGGCCATAACGAGCTAATCAATAGTGTAAGAACACAGGATTGTGTCAATATGAACGGGTCATAACGAGCAATTCAATAGTGTAAGAACACAAAAAAAAAATGAGTGTCAATATGAACTGGTCATAACGAGCTAATCAATAGTGTTAAGGAACCACGAGTGTTCAATATGAACTTGGATCATAACGAGCGAATCAATAGGTAAGAACACACGATGTGTCAATATTGAACTGGTCATACACGAGCGAATGAATTACTGTAAGAAACACACGGATGTGTCAATATTGAACTGGCCATAACGAGTAATGAATGTGTAAGAACGGCACACGATGGTCAATTATGAATGGCCATAAGAGCTAATCAAATAGTGTAAAGAACCACGATGTGGTCAAATATGAACGGTTCATAACGAGCTAATCAATAGTGTAAGAACACCACGATGTGTCAATATTGAATGGCATAACGAGCTAATCAATAGTGTAAGAACAGCACCACGATTTGTCAATATGAAACTGGTCATAAACAGGATGTGTCAATATGAACTGGACAATAACGAGATAATCAATAGTGCCAGAAACACAGGTGTGTCAATATGAAAATGGTCATAACGAGATAATCAATAGTTGTAGAAACACGATGTGTCAATATGAAAACTGGTCATAACGAGCTAATCAATAGTGTAAGAACACCAAAGAGTGTCAATATGAATTGGAATAACGAGCAATCAATAGGTAAGAACACAGATTGTCAATAGAACTGGTTCCATAACGAGTAATCCATAGTGTAAGAATAAAGGATGTGTCAATATGAACTGGTCATACGAGTAATCAATAGTGTAAGAACACGATGGCAATATGAAACTGGACATAACCGCTAATAAATAAGTAAGAACACACGATGTGTCGATATGAAACTGGTCATAACGACTAATCAATGTGTAAGAACACACGATGTTCAATATGAACTGGTCATAACGAGCTAATCAATAGTGTAAGAACACACGATGTGTCAATATGAAAAACTGGTCACAACGAGCTAATCAATAGTGTACGAACACACGATGGGTCAATATGACTGGACATAACGAGCTAATCAAGGTGTAAGAAAAACATGATGTTGTAATATGAACGGTCAAACGAGCTAACAATAGTGTAAGAACACACGCTGTGTCAATATGAACTGCGTCATAACGAGCTAAGCAATACTGAAAAAACACACGATATGTTAATATGAAACTGGTTCATAAAACGAGCTATCAATAGTGTAAGAACACAGGAGGTGTCAATAGAACTGGTTATAAACGAGCTACATCAATAGTGTAAGAACACAGATGTTGTCAATATGAAACTGTTCCGAAGAGCAATCCAATAGTGTAAGAAACACAGGATGTGTCAATATGAACCTGTCATACGAGCTAATCAAATAGTGTAAGAACACTGGATGGCAATATGAACTGGACATAACGAAGCTAATCCAATAGTGTCAAGAACACACGATGTGTCAATATGAACTGGTCATAACGAAAGCTAATCAATAGTGTAAGAACACAGGATGTGTCAATATGAATTGGTCATAACGAGCTAAGCAATAGTGTAAGAAAACACGATGTGTCAATATGAAACTGGTCATAACGAGCTAATCAATAGTGTAAGAATACAGGATGTGTCAATATGAAACTGTCATAAACGAGCTAATCAATTAGTGTAAGACAAGATGTGTCAAATATGAACTGGAATAACAAGCTAATCAATAGTGTAAGAACACACGAATGTGTCGATATGAAACTGTCATAAAGAAGCTAATCAATAGTGTAAGAACACACGATGTGTCAATATGAATGGTCATAAATAGATAATCCAATAGTGTAAGAAAACACGATGTGTCAATATGAATGGTCACAACGAGCTTAATCAATAGTGTACGAACACACGATGTGTCAATATGAACTGGACATAAACGAGCTAATCAAGAGTGTAAAGAACACACGATGTGTCAATATTGAAAAATGGTCAATAAAACGAAGCATCATACTGTAAAAACACACGATATGTTAATTGAAAATGGTCATACGGCTAATCAATAGTGTAAGACCACAGGATGTGTCAATATGAATGGTCATAACGAGCTAATCAAAGTTGTAAGAAACAGGATGTGTCAATATGAACTGAGTGCATAAGAGCAACAATGTGTAAGAACACAGGATGTGTTCAAATATGAACTGGTCATAACGAGCTAATCAATAGTGTAGAACACAGGATGTGTCAATATGAACCTGGTCATAAACGAGCTAATCAATAGTGTAAGAAACACACGATGTGTCAATATGAACGGGTCATAACGAGCTAATCAATTAGTGTAAGAACACAGGATGTGTCATATGAACTGGACATAACGAGCTAATCAATAGTGTAGAAAACCACACGATGTGTCAATATGAACTGTCATAACGAGTTAATCAATAGTGTAATAAAACCGGATGTGTCACTATGAACTGGACATAACGAGCTAATCAATAGTGTCAGAACACAGGGTGGTCAATATGAAATGGTCATAACGAGCTAACAATAGTGTTAAGAACACACGATGTGTGTAATTATGAATGGTCAAACGAGCTATAAATAGCGAAGAACCCCAGGATGTCGCAATATGAACTGGACATAACGAGCTAATCAATAGTGTAAGAACACCGATGTGTCAATATGAACGGGTCATAAAGAGCTAATCATAGTGTAAGAACACAGGATGTGTCAATAGGAATGGTCATAATGAGCTAAGCAAATAGTGTAGAACACACGATTGTCACTATGAACGGCATAACGAGCTAATCAATAGTGTAAGAATACAGATGTGTCAAATATGAAACTGGTCATTAACGAGCTAATTCAATAGTGAAGAACACAGGATGTGTCAATAGACACTGGACATAACGAGCAATCAATAGTGTAAGAACACATGATGTGTCGATATGAACTGGCATAACGAGCTAATCAATAGTGCAAAGAACAACACGATGTGTCAATATGAACTGATTATAACGAGCTAATCAATAGTGTAAGAACACACGATGTGTCAATATGAATGGTCATAACGATTTTTTTTTTTTTTTACCAAGCAATAGTGTAAAGACACACCGCTGTTCAATATGAATGGACATAACGAGGCTAATCAAGAGGGTACAGAACACACGATGTGTCAATATGAATGTGTCATAACGAGCTAATGAATCCTGTAAAACACACGACGTGTCATATGAACGAGTCATAACGAGCTAATCAATAGTGTAAGAAACACACGATGTGTGAATATGAACTGGTCATAACGAGCTAATGAAATACGTAAAAACACACGATGTGTCAATATGATACTAGTCAATAGTTTCGTTTGGAAATACAGTGTCCTCTCAATGTAGGGTGGCTATGGTGGACGTGTCATATCATGTCGGTGACTACAGTGTCATTCACAATGCAGTGAGACTATGGTGGACTGTGTCACATCATGTCGGTGAATACAGTGTCATTCTCAAGCAGGGGGACTATGGTGTTAACTGGTCCCATTCATGCGGTGAAGACGTGTCATTCTCACTGTAGGGTGACTATGGTGTACTGTGTCATATCATGTCGGTGAAACAGTGTCATTCCAAATGTAGGGTTACTATGGTGACTGTGTTCATATATGTCGGGAATACAGTGTCCATTCTCAATGTAGGGTGACTATGGTGGAACTGTGTCATATTATATCGGTGAACACAGTGTCATTCTCAACTGGCAGGGTGACTGTGATGGACTGTGTCATATCATATAGGTTGAATTCAGTGTCATTCACATGCAATGAAAACTATGGTGGGACTGTGTCATATCATATAGTTGAATGCAGTGTCATCACCATGCAGGGTGGACGTGTGTGGACTGTTCATATTCATATAGTTGAATTCAGTGGTCATTCTCAATGCAGGGTGAATGTGGTGGACTTGTCATATCATATAGTTGATTTCAGTGTCATTTCACAAGCCATGAAACTATTGGTGGACTGTGTCATTTCATATAGTTGAAACAGTGTCATTCACAATCAGGGTGACTGTGGTGACTGTTTCATATAGTTGAATACAGTGTCATCACAATGTATGGTGGACTTATGGTGGACTGTGGCATGTCATATCGTTGAATACAGCGTCATTCACAATGTAGGGGACTATGGTGGACTGTGTCATGTACATCGTTGAATTCAGTGTCATTCACACATGCAGGGTTGGATATGTGGACTGTGTATGTTTCATATCGTTGAATACAGGGTCAATTCACAATGCAGGTGACTATGGTGGACTGTCGTTCATGTCACATCGTGAAATTCAGTGTTTCATGCAAAGCGGTGGATATACGGGGACTGTGTATGGTCATATCGGAATACAGTGTCATTCTCAATGCAGGGTGGACTATGGTGGCCTGGTCATGTCACATCGTTGCATTCAGTGTCAATCACAATGCCAGGGTGGATATGGGGACTGTGTCGTGTCATATCGTTGGAATACAGTTCATTCACAATGTAGGGGGGACTATGGTGGACTGTGTCATGGTCACATCGTTGAATTCAGTTTCATTCACAAATGCAGGGTGGATATGGTGGACTGATGTCATGTCACATCGTTGAAGTCAGGGGGGGGTTTTTGGGGGGTCATTCACAATGCAGGGTGGATATGGTGGACGTTTCATTCGTGAAATACAGTGTAATTACAAGACTCAGACTATGGTGGCTGTGTAGGATCATATCGTTGAATACAGGGTCATTCACAATGTAATGAGACTATGGTGGACTGTTTCATATTACACCGTTGAAATACAGTGTCATTCACAATGCAATGAGACTATGGTGGACAGTGTCATATCATATAGTTGAATACAGTTCATTAAATGAAGGGTGGACATGGTGGACTGTGTCATGTCATATCGTTGAATACGTGTAGATTGTAGAGTGGCACAGTGGATCGCGTTCGCTTCGTGGCAAGTAACCCGAGTCGGAACCTGGAGTGAGGGGATTTTTTCCTCTCTTCTGCACCAGCCTTACGCGTCTGAACGTTGGGTCTTCGGATGAGACGATAAAACGAGGTCCCGTGGCCCATGCACTCAGCATTACGTTAAACCCAGTGGCAAACGAAAAAGTGTCATTTGTAAAAATTTACCCCCCCCCCTCATCATCAGTGACAAAAATCGATGCACAAAAAAAAAAAAAAAAAATTATAATTTTTCACAATGCAGGGGGATATGGTGCGACTGTGTCGTGTCAATCGTGAATACAGTGTCATCACAATGTAGGGTCTGAGTGACTATGGTGGACTGTGTCAGTCACATCGTTGAATTCAGTGTCATCACAATGCAGGTGTGGGATATGGTGGACTGTGTATGTTCACATAGTCATTCTCAATGTCAGGGCGGACTATGCTGCCAGTGTTCATTCACAATGCAGGGTGGACTATGGTGGACGTGTTATTTTCATACAATGCAGGGTGACTATGGGTACTGTGTTCATGTCATATCGTTGAATACCCAGTGTCATTCTCAAATGCAGGGTGGATATGGTGGACTGTGGTAGTCATATCGTGAAGCAGTGTCATTACAATGCGGGTGACCATGGTGTACTGTGGTCTGTCATATCGTTGAATACAGTGTAATTCTCAATGCAGGGTGATATGGGTACTGTGTCATGTCATATCGTTGAATACAGGGTCATTCTCAATGCAGGGTGACTATGGTGTACTGTTGTCACTGTCATATTGTTGAATACAGTGTCATTCTCAATGCGGGTAACTAGGTGAATGTGTCATGCACATCGGTGAATACAGTTGTCATTCTCAATGCAGGGTGGATTATGGTGGACTGTTGTCATGTCATAACGGTGAATGCAGTGTCATTATCAATGCAGGGTGACTATGGTGGACTGTGTCATGTCATATATTTGATACAGTGTAATTCTCAATGCAGGGTGACTGGTGGACTGTGTCATGTCACATCGTTGAATACAGTGCCATTTCAAGTGCAGGGTGGATGTATGGTGGACTGCGTAATACGTTGAATACAGTGTCATTCTCAATGCAGGGTGACTGGTGGACGTGTCATGTCACATCGTTGAATACAGTGCAATTCTCAATGCAGGGTGGATATGGTGGACTGCTCATATCGTTGAATACAGTGTCATTCTCAACTGCAGGGTGGGACTGGGACTGTGTCATGTCACATCGTTGAATACAGCGCCATTCTCAATTGCAGGGTGGAATGGTGACTGCGTCATATCGTTTGAATACAGTGTCATTCTCAAGCAGGGGGATATGCTGGAGCCAGCGGACGGGATGCGGGGGGTCAGGCTGACCAATGGAACAAGGACTGTGTCCAAGTGTTGTCATGTCATATTGATTAATGTTGCGTCACATGGCAGGGTGAGTGTGTGAAAGGTGTCATGTTAGTGTCATGTCGTATTGAGAATGTCGTGTCACATGGCGGGTGATTATGGACTGTGTAATGTTGTGTCATGTCATATTGATGAATGTCGTGTCACATGGCAGGGTGACCATCGTGTACTGGCCATGTTGTGTCATGTCATATGATGAATGTCGTTGTCACATGGTAGGGTGACCATCGTTGGACTGTGCATGTTGGTCATGTGATATTGATGATGTCGTGTCAAATGCAGGGTGACCGCCGTGTGGGACTGTGTCATGCTGTGCCATGTCATATTGATGAATGTCGTGTCACAATGGCAGGGTGACATCGTGTGACTGGGCCATGTTGTGTCATTGCATATGATGAATGTCGTGTCCACGTGCAGGGTGACCACGATGGACTGTGTCAGATGTGTCATGCGGTATTGATGAATTATCGTTATCACATGGCAGGTTGACCATCGTGGACTGTTGTCGTGTTGTGTCATTGTGGTAATTGGATGAATGTGTGTCACATGGCAGGGTGACCATCGCGGAATGTGTCATGTGTGTCATGTGATTATTGATGAATTCGGTCACATGGCAGGGTGACGTCGTGGACTTTGCCAAGTTGTGTCATGTCATATTGATGAATGCGTGTCACATGGCGGGTGACCAGCGTGGAGCCAGCTAAGGGATGTGGAGTGAGGCCTGACCAACGGAACATGGACTGTGTCACTTGTGGGTATTGATGAATGTCGTGTTACATGCAGGGTGACCGTCGTGGAGCCAGTTGACGGGGATGTGATGTGATGTGACCAACGAACATGGAACTGTGTCATGTGGATTGATGAATGTCTGTCAAATGGCAGGGGTGACCATCGTGGACTGTGTATGCTGTGTCATGTGTATTGATGAATGTTCGTTAGTCAAATGGCAGGGTGACCGTAGTGGAGCCAGCTGACGGATGTGGATGTGAGGCTGACCAACGGAACATGGACTGTGTCAGTGGAGTATTGAGAATGTGTGTCACATGGAGGGGCCATCGTGGAGCCAGCGGACGGGATGTGGGGAGTGAGGCTGACAACGGAACATGGGAATGTGTCATGTGGTATGGATGAAGTCGTGTCACATGGCAGGGTCAGGGTGACCATCGTGGACTGTGTAATGTGGTATGATGAATGTCGTGTTCACTACTGGCAGGGTGACGTCGTGGAGCCAGCTGACGGGATGTGGATGTGAGGCTGACCAAACGAGACCATGGAACTGTGTCATGTGGTATGGATGAATGTCGTGTCACATGGCCAGGGTGACCAGCGTGGAGCCAGCTGACGGGATGTGGATGTGAGGTGACCAACGGAAACCATGGACTGTGTCATGTGGGTATTTGAGATGTCGACGTTACATTGGCAGGGTGACCGCGTGGGAGCCAGCTGACGGGAGTGGATGTGAGGCTGACAACGGAACATGGACTGTGTCTGTGGTGATTTATGATGTCGTGTCACATGGCAGGGTGACCATGTGGAGCAGCTGACGGATTGTGGGAGTTGGAGGCGAAACGGAACATGGACGGAATGACTGGAATGACTGCATAGAAAGTGAGCAAATGGGGTGGAGGAGGAGGATAAAGAAGAAGAAGAAGATGGAGGAGGGGAGGATGGAGGCGGAGGAGGAAAAGAAAGAAGATGAAGGAGGAGGAGGGAAAAAGAAGAAGATGACGGACGAGGAGGAGAGGCGGACAAGGAAAAAGAAGAAGATGAAGGAGGAGGCGGAAAAAAGAAGAAGATGAAGGACGAGGAGGAGGAGAAGGGAGGAAAAAAGAGATGAAAGAGCAGGAGGAGGATGGAGAAAGAAGAAGATGAAGGAGGAAGAAAAAGAAGAAGATGAAGGAGGTGGAAGTGGAGAAAGAAAGGACGAAGGATGAAGGAGGAGGAGGAGGAAAAGAAGAAGAAGACAAAGGAGGAGGAAGAGGAAAAAAGAAGAAGAAGATGAAGGAGGAGGAGGAAAAATAAAGAAGAAGATGAAGGAGGAGGAGGAAGGAAAAGAAGAAGAACACAAAGGAGGAGGAAGAGGAAAAAGAAGAGACGAATGAAGGAGGCGGCAGGAGAAAGAGGACCGAAAGGAAGGAGGAGGAGGAGAAAGAAGAAGAAGATGAAGGAAGGAGAGGAAAGAAGAAAGAGATGAAGGGAGGAGGAGGAGGAGAAAGAGAAAGAAGATGAAGGAGGAGGAGGCTAAAGAAGATTAGAAGTACGAGGAAAAAAAAAAAAGAAGATGAAGGAGAAGGAGGGGAGGAAAGAAGAAGAAGATGAAGAGGAGGAGGAGAAAGAAGAAGAAGATGAAGGAGGAGGAGGAGGAGAAAGAAGAAGAAAGATGAGGAGGAGGAGGAGGAGAAAAAAGGAAGAAGATGGAGAGAGGAGGGAGGAGAAAAAAGGAAGAAGATGGAGGAGGAGGAGCGAGAAATAAGAAGAAGAAGATGAAGGAGGAGGAGGAGGCAGGAGAGGCTTAAAGAAGAAGATGAAGGAGGAGAAGGAGGATGAGGATAAAGAAGAGATGAGAAGAGGAGGAGGAGGAGGAGGAGGAGAATAAAGAAGAAATGAAGGAGGAGGCGGAGGAGGAGGAAGACGAGGAGAGGAGGAGGAGGAGGGGAAGAGGAGGAGCATAAAGAAGAAGATGAAGAGGAAGGAAGAGGAGGAGAAAGAAAGAAGATGAAGGAGGAGGAGGAGGAGAGAGGAGGAAGCGAGGAGAGGAGGAACGGGAGGAGGAGGGAGGAGGATGAGGATGGAGAAAGAAAGAAGAGATGAAGGAGGAGGAGAAGGAGGGGGGAGGAGGAGGAGGAGGAGGAGGAGGAAGAAGAGAGAAGGAGGAGGAGAAGGAGGAGGAGGCGGAGAGGAGGAGGAAAAGAAGAAGATAACGGAGGAGGGAGGAGGAGGAGAAGGAGGAGGAGGAGGAGGAGGAAGAAGAAAGATGAATGAGGAGGAGAAGGAGGAGGAAGAAGAGGAGAGGAGGAGGATGAGGAGGAGGATGAGGATAAAAGGATGAAGATAAAGAAGAAGATAAAGGAGGAGGGAGAAGGAGGAAGAGGAGGAGGAGAAAGAGGAGGAGGAGTAAAGAGGAGGAGGAGGAAGAGGAGGAGGAGGAGGAGGAGGAGGAGGAGGAGAGAGGAGGAGGAAGAGGAGGAGGAGGAGGAGGAGCAAAGAAGAAGACGATGAAAAGGGAAGGAGGAAGAGAAAAAAGGAAGAAGCTGGAGGAGGAGGAGGAGGAGAAAGAAGAATGATGACAAGAGGAGGAGGAGAGGAGGAGGAGGAAGAGGAGGAGGAGGAAGAAGAGAGGAGGAAGAGAGGAGGAGGAAGAGGGAGGAGGAGGAGGAGAAAGAAGAAGCGAGAAAAGGTAAGGAGGAAAGAGAAAAAAGGAAGAAGATGGAGGAGGAGGAGGAGGAGGAGAAAGAAGAAGCTGAAAGAGGAGGAGGAGAGGAGGAGGAGGGAAGAGGAGGAGGAGGAAGAGGAGGAGGAGGAAGAGGAGGAGGAGGAAGAGAGGAGGAGGAGAGGAGGAGGAGGAGGAAGAGGAGGTGGAGGAAGAGGAGGAGGAGGAGAAAGAAGAAGATGAAGGAGGAGGAGGAGAGGAAGAAGGAGTAGGAGTAGGAGAGGGAAGAGGGGAGGAGAGGGGAGGAAGAGGATGGAGGAGAAGGAGGAGGGAGGAGGAGAAGAAAGAAGAAGCTGAAGGAGGAGGAGGAGTGAGGAAGAGGAGGAGGAGGAGGAGGAGGAGAAGAGTAGGAGAAAGAAGAAGAGAAGGAAGAGGAGGAGGAGAGGAAGAGGAGGGAGGAGGAGGAGGAGGAGGAGGAGGAGGAGATATAAAGAAGAATATGAAAGAGGAAGAGGAGGAGGAGAAAGAAAAAGAAGATGAACGAGGAGGAAGTGGAGGAGAGGAGGATGAGGAGAGGAAGAGGAGGAGGGAGGACGGAGGAGGCGGAGGAGGAGGAGGAGTAGTGAGGAGGAGGAGGGAGGAGGAGGAGGGAGGAGATAAAGAAGAAGATGAGGAGGAGGAGGAGGAGGAGAGGAGGAGGAGAAATAAAAAGAAGATGAAAGATAGGGAGAGGAGGAAGAAAGAAGAAGATGTAGGAGGAGGAGCTTATATTGTGCCATCTTTGCATAGGAAAAATACGGTTCTAGACTGTTTGAACACAGATAAATTAGATAGAAACGTCAATATTGAAGACATAGACAGTGAATGAAAGCAAGCGATAGGAGAAAAGATAGAGGTAAAGAGAAGAAAAATCCCCAAACTCATTCTGAAAGAGGCCTCAGCATGAAGAAATACAACAATGAACACATTGTAAAAAACACAGAATTGCCTGAATGATTAGAAAAACAAACCCTGCCCCCCCCCACAACAAACAAATAATTTAAACAACAACAACAAAAAAGAAGAAGACGGAAATGACTGTGTGAGCATGGGGGAAAACTTTACTTGCTCAATAAGAATCCTTGTACATATTTGTATTATTATGTATAGGGGAGGGTCGGCATACACTGATGTAATACATTGAAAATTCAAAACTGTGAATAGTTAAAGATGAAAACATAAAATGGCCTATGATATTGACATGGTAAATATGATTAATGACATCCCAAATAGTAAATGTGTCACAAATACCTTATGGACAGAAAACCTTTTTGAATGAACAATAAATTGACTAACAGCTTCAAATATAAGTAAATATTGATTTTGTTTGTTCGTAAAGGATCTCCTTTCAATAACGTTCGGTAATCTAGTATAGTCTGGGGGTAGAGTTAATATTGTATTTGATCGAGCCTATGAAAGAATTAAAGAGCTATATGAAAGAGTCAATTAATTCATCTGCAATGTTTCAATGGTAACAGGAGGCGAGTTCGCCCTGTCTGTCTGTCGGTGACTGCTGACCGTTGCCACAGTGTCCGGACCATACCACCGGATTCTTCTATGATGAGGTGAGGTGACATTAGGTGACTTGATAGGCACGTGTCCGACCATACACCGGATTTTTCTATGATGAGCTGAGGTGACATAGCGTGACATGACATGACAGGACAGACATTAGGTGACATTATATGCCACAGTATCCGACCATACCACGGATTATTCCTATGATGACGGTAACATGCCATTAGGTGACATGATATGCCACAGTGTCCGACCATACACACCGGATCTTCTATGATGAGATGACATGACATAGGTGACATGACATGACAGACATGACATTAGGTGACATGATGTGCCACAGTGTCCGACCATACCACCGGATTCTTCCTATGATGAGGTGCATGACATGAGGTGACATGACATTAGGTGACATGATATGCCACAGTGTCCGACCACACCTACGGGTTCTTATATGATGAGGTTGAGGTGACATAGGTGATAGACATTAGGTGGCATGATATGCATGTCCGACCACACCACCGGATTCTTAGATGGTGAGTGACATGACATTAGGTTAACATGACATGACAGGACATGACATTAGGTGGACATGACATACCACAGTGTCCGACCAAACCACCGGATGCCTTCTAATGATGAGGTGACACGACAGACATTAGGGACATGACATTAGGTGACAATAAACATTAGATGACATACATTAGGTGACATGACATCAGGTGACATGAATCAGGTGACATGACTCAGGTGACAAATAACATTAGAGACATGATGTGCCCACAGGTCGACCACACCACCGGATCTGTTATGATGAGGTGACATGACAGAAAATTAGGTGACAGACAATGACCATATGTGAAATGATAGCCACAGTGTCCGACCCACAACACCGGATTCTTCATGATGAGGTGAGGTGAATGATATTAGGTGACATGACAGGACATTAGGGAAATGACAGACATTAGTGACATGTTATGCACAGTGTCCAACACATCACCGCGAATCTTCTATAATGACGTGACATGACATCCCTCCTTGACATTATGTACATGATATGAATGGACTATGAAATTACGGTGACATGAATGCCACAGTGTTACCCACACCATGGATTCTTCTATGATGAGGTGAGGACATGACATTAGTGACATGATTATGACATGACAGGACATTAGGTGACATGATATGCCACAGTGTCCACCACATCACCGGAATTGCTATAATTATGGTGACATGACATGACATTATGTGAAGGATATGACATGACGTGACATTAGGAACATTGATATGCCACATTGTCCGATCACACCACGGACATTAGGTGACAGACATGCAGGACACGACATTATGGTGCATGATTATGCCACAGTGTCCGACCACACCACCGGATTCTTCTATGATGGACGGGCAGGGACATTAGGAGACATGACATGGACACGACATGACATTACGTGACATGATATGCCAGAGTATCCGACACACCACGGATTCTCTATGATGAGGTACATGACATTAGGTTTGACATGACATGACATGACATTAGGTGACATGATATGCCACAGGTCCGGACCCACAACACGGATTTCTTCTATGATGGGGTGACATGACATTATGGACATGATTATGCATGACATGAGGTGACAAGACATTATGTAACATGATTATGACCTGAATTAGATGACATGACATGACATGACATTAGTTGACAGGATATATGCCACAGTGTCCGACCACAAACACGGATTTTCTATGATGAGGTGACATATCATGACATTTAGGTGACATGACATGACAGGACAGGACATTATGTGACATGATATGACAGACATGACAGGTGACAGGGCAGGACAGGACATAGTGACATGATATGCCAGTGTCCGAACACATCAGCGGATTTCTTTCTATGATGAGGTGACATGACACGACATCTAAGGGTGACATTAACAGGACAGGATGTGACATGATATGCCACAGTGTCCGACCACACCACCGGATTCTTCTATGATGAGGTAAGGGTGACACGACATTACTTGAAATGACATGATAGGACATGGCATTAGGGAATGACATGACATTATGTAACATGATATGCCACAGTGCCGACCACACCACCGGATTCTTTAAGATCCACCATGTATATTAAAACTGGTTTTAATTAAGTCTAATTTGGGGTTGGAATTAGCAGTATGCCTTGGACTGCCTGTAACTGTTTATTGAGAAGCGGACATATTAAAGATGGGGAGCGTTCAGGACATGATTTATGCATTATCCTTGACTTTGTTATGCTCCAAAAAAACAACAAAAAAACAAACACTGTAATTTAAAAGGTAATTACTAATGTTTGTAATCAAGTAGATGACAGGATTTGGCGTTTCTGGCTGGTTGTCAAACACAATATACTGTTTTGTTTGATCAGAGAGATGAGAGAGCGTGAGTGTGTGTGAGAGAGAGAGAGAGAGAGGAGAGAGAGAAGCGAGAGAGGGAGAGAGAAGAGAGAGAGAGAGAGAGAGAGAGAGAGAGAGAGAGAGAGAGAGAGAGAGAGACGAGAGAGATGAGAGAGAGAGAGAGAGAGAGGTTGAGAGAGAGAGAGAGAGATAATTGGGTGTAAAAAGTAGGGTAAAAAAGACCTAGGATGGAAAAGATTCAGGTTGGGAAAAATCCGGGTGTTGCAATAAACTGGTGGAAAGGAACCAGGGTGGGAAATAAACTGTGGGAAAGTCCAGGGTGTGAAATAAACGGTGGGAAAGACCAGGATGTGAAATAAACGGGGGAAAGCAAGGATGTGAAATAAACGGCTGGAAAGCCCAGGGGTGAAATAAACGGTGGGAAAGACCAGGTTCGTGAAATAAACCCGGTGGGAAAGACCAGGGTGTGAATAAACGGGGAAAGGACGAGGTGTGATGAAATAACGGTGGAAAGACCAGGGTGTGAAATAAACGGTGGGAAGACCAGGGTGTGAAATAAATGGGGGAAAGACCAGGGGAGGGAAATAACGGTGGGAAAGACCAGGGTGGAAAATAAACGGTGTGTGGAAGACCAGGATGTGAAAAAACTGTGGAAAAAGACCCGGATGTGAAATAAACGGTGGGGAAGACCAGGGTGTGAAATAAACGGTGGAAAAGACAGGGATGTGGAATAAACGGTGGAAAAACCAGGTGGAATAAATGGTGGGAAAGACCAGGGTGGAAAATAAACGGTGGGAAAGACAAGGGTGTGGAAATATAACAGTGAAGACAGTGGTCTTATCCCTTTTCCTTCATATTTATTATGTTTATTAGGATCATATAGTTGTGGTTATTTATCATCATATTATTGTTTGATACAGGTGATGTGATGGCGGTGGGCCCCCAGCCCTATTCCACCTCCCTGGTCATTTCCTATTGTTGTTATTATAATCATAATTGTTGTTATTATAATAATATTGTGGTTGTTATTATCATTTATTATTGTCGTTAAACAGGTGATTACTGATGTCGGTTGCACCCCAGCCCTATTTCCACCCCACTGGTCATTTCCTATTGTTGTATTATCATTATGATGTTTTTATAATCATATTTGTAGGTTTTTGTAATCATCATTATTGTAAGTTATTTATTCATCATATTATTGTTGTTATACAGGTGATTCTGATAGCACGGTGCCACCCCAGCCCTATTTTCCACCCCCTCGTGTCATTCCCATTGTTGCTATTTATAATCCTAATTGTTGTATTAAATCAATTGTTGTTGTATTATCATCATAAGTATTGTTGTTATTATAGGTGATGCTGAGGCGGTGCCCCCCAGCACTCATTTAACCCCATGGTCCATTTCCTATCTGTGTTGTATTATCATCATGATTGTTTTTATAAGATATTCTTGTAGGTTTTGTAATCATATTATGTAGTATTATCATCATATTATTGTTGTTATAAGGTGATTCTGATGGCGGTGCCCCCCAGCTATTTCACCCCCTGGTCATTTATAAGTACGTCTTTCAGCTGTGCCAGTGTACGCCTTGTTTTTTTTCCGGGTTGTGGCCTAGTGGTGTGACGCCCTGTGATGTACTCTCGTCGACTCCTGCAGCAACATCAGGCAGGGTCGGGCCTATGGGGCGTTGAGGGCATTGAAAACTGCATCATCCAACTTGTAGAGGACAGGAAACACTCGCTATACATCCAACGGTCTGTGGTGGATGGTGCATGAAAACTGCATCATCACCAACGTGGTCGTGGGGGAGGGCAGGAAACATCACACCCAACGTATCTGGTGGAGGGAGGAAATAACTGCATCATCCAAGTATCTGTGGTGGATAGGGGCCGAAGACTTGTTGGGGCCGGACTGCAAGCGGTTGAAAGGGTAGTGGGGGGGGGGAATGGTATGAGATTGACTGCAAGAGGTGAGGTGTGGATTGGATGAGATGACTGCAAGAGGTGAGGTATTGGATGGATTGACTGCACCAGAGATGCAAGGTGTGGATCTGGATGGATTGACTGCAAGACGGTGAGGTCTAGGGTTGGATGGGATTAACGGCAAAGGGATGTGATGGAGTGGATGGAGTGCTGCAAGAGATGTGATATGGTGGATTGGATGATGACTGCAAAGAGGTGTGTAGTGGATGGCATGGACTGACTACAAGAGGCGACTGGACTACTGGATATGGGGGATTGACTGCAAGAGGTGATGTGGGGATTGATGGATTGTGGCACCCCGACACGAGGAGGTGAGGTAGTGGATTGGATTAGATTGACTGCAAGAGTGAAGAAGTGGATTGGATGGATGACTGCAAGGAGGGAGGTAGTGGATGTGATGGATTGACTAAAAAGATGAGGTAGGGATTGGATGGATTGACGGTGGTGGATGGAATGGATGGATGCAAGAGGTGAGATAGGGATTGGGTGGATTGGACTGCAAGAAGGTGATGTGATGGATTGGATGGAGTGACTGCAAAGAATGCTGATATGGTCGGATGGATGGATTGACTGCAAGAGGTGAGGATGTAGTGGATTGGATGATTTGACTACAAGAAGCGAGGGGTACTGGAATGGGGGATTGACTGCAAGAAGGTGATGTGGTGATTGGATGGATTGAACTGCCGGAGGTGAGTAGTGGATTGGATGGATTGGACTGACAAGAGGATGAAGGTAGTAGATTGGATAGATTGACGGCAAGATGTGAGTAGTGGATTGGAGGGATTGACTGCAGAAGGTGAGGTAGGGATTGGCATGGATGACACAAAAGGTTGAGGTAGTGGATTGGATGGATTGACTGCACGAGGTGAGGTGTGGAGTGGATGGAGTGACTGAAGAGTGATTATGGTGGATTGGATGGATTGACTGACAAGAGGTGAGGTAGTGGATTGGATGGATTGGACTGCAAGATGTGAGGTGGTGGATTGGATGGATTGAAGCAAGAGGGAAGTATGGATTGGGATGGATTGAATGCAAAGAAGAGGATAAGTGGTGGATTGGGATGGAATTAAACTGCAAGAGGAGACGTGGTGGATGGAGGGATGACTGGCAAGAGGTGAAGTAGTGGATTGGCTGGATGACTGCAAGAGGTGATTATTATTGGACGATGATGAAATGATGATGATGAGATGATGATGATGATGATGCTGATGAGGAGATGATGATGATGACGATGATGATGAGAAGAAGGAGGAATAGGAGGAGGGAAGAGGAGGAGTAGGAGGAGAGGAGGAGGAGAGGAGGAGGAGGAGGAGGAAAGAGGAGGAGGAGGAGGAGGAGGAGGAGGAGGAGGAAGAGGATGGTACGGCCTACAGCAGAGTAAGGGTGTGGACGTGGCACAGAGGTAACGCGCTCGCTTTGTACAAAGTTCGAACCTGGGTACATGGGATTTTTCCTCTCATTTGCACTAGGCCTTACGGTCTGAAAATGAGTCTTTCGGATGAGACGATAAACCGAAGGTTGCGTGAGCCATGACATAGCACATGTTAAGCCGTTTACACGTTTAACACACACCACCTTTCCCTTTCCTATCGCCACATAAACATCGGACAGTTGGAATGTTTGCTGTGCATTTGGATGTTATTGTCCATCGATGATCATAATGAATCGATGGATGATGATGGTGGTGGTGCTATGAAATCAGTACGGCGCATACTGGTGACTGATGTCCAATCCTGATGACTGACCATGATGCCGATGCGTGATCGCGAGACTATAATAATGTACTGGTGATCGATGCGGATGTGTGATGATATATTAATGATTGATGATCGGTGTTGGTGACTTTGATTACATGATGGGTGGAGTGAGACGATGATGATGATGAGCTGATGATGGTGACTGATGATTATGACGATGATGTTGATGTTGATGGTGACCGACGACGATGATGTTGCATGATGATTAATGATGACGATGGTGAGCTTGCTACGATGAGTTGTGATGATGATGATGAATGATGATTTATGATGAATATGGTGATGCACTGACAGAATCGATGATGATGATGTTGATGGGAGTGTTGAACGATGATATGCTACGCCGTTGATGATTGATGAGGACGATGATGATTACTGATGACGATTATGTATGATGAAGATGACGACGATGAATGCTCTTTATGATGATGACGATGATGACTACTAACTAAAAGCCACCGGTATCGTTGGTGATGATGGAGTGTGTTGATGGCATGATGAATGATAATGAGTTCGACATGAATGAGTCCAGACGTGATATCCAGCATTATGATGATCGACCTTGTCATGATGAATAGATGATGGTGTGATTATGCTGGACCCACGATCTTATCTATGATTGATGATTACGAGTATGTTTACTAGTGAGTGATGATGTTTATTGATGATGATGTTGATGATGATGTTTATTATGATGATGTCACTGATGATGATGTTTGATTATGACTGAATGATCATGATGGATCATGACGACGATGATGATCAAGTGATGATGATGATGGATGATGATGACGATGATGATGATGATGATGAATAGACTGGTGATGATGATGTACCTGGCTGACGGCATAATGATCACCTGATGTCATCGATGATATTCACCGGATGATGGATGATGTTGAATACTCAGATTGACTGAAAATACCTACTGAACCTGACTGTTGTTGATGTACTGAATCGTTTGATGATGCGTGATGATGATTGATGATGGTACATACAGCTACAGAGATAAGGGTGATCCATTCCAATCCACTAGCAGGGTGTTGCTGTGCAGCCTGGATGCTTGCTGATCTATCGTCAATTGTGATGGTGATGCGTGATGATGATGATGATGGTTCATAAAGCTACAGAGTATACAGGGTGCTGGTCTGGTGTGCAGTCCTAGATCCAGGGTGTTGCTGTGCAGCTGGATGCTGCTGTCACATCGTCATGCAGTGATGGTGATGGTGATGATGATGATGATGGTTCATACAGCTACAGAGATAAGGGTGTGGCGGGGCCCTATGGCAAATCCCTGTTCTCTGTGCAGCTGGATGCTGCTGTCACATCGTCATCCCCGATGGTGATGGTGATGATGATGATGATGTTTCTATAGCAGCTACAGAGATAAGGTGTGTGGCGGGGCCCTAGCAGGGTTTTGCTGTGCAGCCTGCCCATGCCTGCTGTCTCATGGCCGTCATTGCGATTCCGCCATGATTACAGATGGATGATGCTGGTGATGATGATGGCCTCGATCCATGATGCAATATGATGACCAGATGATGTGATGATGGAGTTAGCAATGGTGAAAATGATTGACCCATTTGATGATGATGATGACACGTTCATACAGCTACAGAGATTTTCTCTGTGGCGTTCACCCTACGCAGGGTGTTGCTGAGCAGCTGCGATGCTCGCTGTCCATCGATGCATTTGTTGTTGTTGTTGATGATGATGAGGCCCGTTGATGATTATGATGATGCTGCAGAAGTCGATGATGAGTCCACACAGCTGTACAGCTACAGAGATACGGGTTGCAGGCCACAACGCTAGCAAGGTGTACACTGTGCAGCTGGAAAGACTGTACTGTCCATCGTCCAGGGGGTGGAAATAGGGCTGGGGGGCACCGCCATCAGAATCACCTGCTATAACAACAATAATATGATGATAATAACTACAATAATCAGTTGATCCGTCGCAAAAACTACACCTGGGGCCTGGCCCATAAAATGATGCTGCTGTCCATCGTCATTGGTGATGGGATATTGTCGATGGATGATCATGGTTCATACATCAACAGATTAACAATCATGATGATAATAACAACAATAGGAAATGACCAGTCCCGGTGGAAACTCGGTCGTCGTCGTCGGGGGGGCACCGCCATCGGAGCCATCACCTGGCTCCCTAATAGCAAACAACAATAATATGATGATAATAACGTCAACAATATGATCGTAATAACGTACTAGATGTACTTATGATTTAGTTGACAAATAACCAACTCGGAAATTGCTAGGAAAGGGCCATTCTTGACCAGCAGGGGGTGGAAATTATAGTCGCAGCTGGGGGCACCATCCAAGCCGCCAGTCATAAATCACCTTGTGTATCAGACATGAGTGAAACAATAATTGATGATAATAACTCTACAAATAATATGAGGTTTGACAAAAACTACAATTAAGTAGGATTAATAAAAACTTTCAATCAAAAATCTAATAATGTAATTAATAATGACGTATTCAAATATGAAATGAACTCGAGGGGGTGGAAATAGGGCTGGGGTGACACCGCCCTCAGTATCCCTGTTTTAACGACAATAATCAAAATGGATAAGAACAACACCAATATGACAAGTCTTAATAATAACAAACCAAAGTAGATAAATGGTGATTATAGATGAGGTTAACAGACAATAGGAATGATCCGGGGTGGAAGTAGGGCTTGGGCACACCAGGTGGCCATTCAGCATGACCTGTATACAACCAATAATGATGATGATAATAACAACAACAATAATAATAATAGCTCTCATTGATGCCATGTCATTTATTGTACTAAGCTTAGTACACCTCTAATTGATGCCATGTCATTTATTGCACTAATCATATAGAGCAGCTCTCATTGATGTCATGTCATTTATTGTGCTATGTCTAGTGTTAGTACAGCTGTCTCAAATAAAGGGTGTAGCCCGCTGTCATTTATTGCTATAAGCTGAAAAAAAAAAAACTAAAGCTCTCCTCAGCTCATTTGATGCTGATGGTCATAGATAATTATTGCACTAATCATATAGAGCAGCTCTCATTGATGCCATGTCATTTATTGTACTAAGCTTAGTACACCTCTAATTGATGTCCATGTCATTTATTGTACTAACTGGCCGGATGACCTAGAGCAGCTCTCATTGATGTCATGTGATTTATTGTACTAAGCTTAGTACACCTCTAATTGATGTCATGTCATTTATTGTGCTAATCATATAGAGCAGCTCTCATTGATGTCATGTCATTTATTGTACTAAGCTTAGTAACAGCTCTCATTGATGTCATGTCATTTATTGTGCTATGTTTAGTACAGCTCTCATAGATGTCATGTCATGTATTGTACTAAGCTTAGAGCAGCTCTCATTGATGTCATGTCATTTATTGTACTAAGCTTAGAGCAGCTCTCATTGATGTCATGTCATTTATTGTACTAAGCTTAGTACAGCTCTCATTGATGTCATGTCATTTATTGTACTAATTATATAGAGCAGCTCTCATTGATGTCATGTCATTTATTGTATTACTAAGCTTAGAGCAGCTCTCATTGATGTCATGTCATTTATTGTACTAATCATATAGAGCAGCTCTCATTGATGTCATGTCATTTATTGTACTAACTAAGCTTAGTACAGCTCTCATTGATGTCATGCTATTTATTGTACTAAGCTTAGTACAGCTCTCATTGATGTCATGTCATTTATTGTACTAATCATATAGAGCAGCTCTCATTGATGTCATGTCATTTATTGTACTAAGCTTAGAGCAGCTCTCATTGATGTCATGCCATTTATTGTACTAATTATATAGAGCAGCTCTCATTGATGTCATGTCATTTATTGTACTAATCATATAGAGCAGCTCTCATTGATGTCATGTCATTTATTGTACTAAGCTTAGTACAGCTCTCATTGATGTCATGTCATTTATTGTTCTAAGCTTAGGAACAGCTCTCATTGATGTCATGTCATTTATTGTACTAAGCTTAGTACAGCTCTCATTGATGTCATGTCATTTATTGTACTAAGCTTAGTACCGTTCTCATTGATGTCATTTGATTTATTGTACTATGTTTAGTACAGCTCTCATAGATGTCATGTCATTTATTGTACTAAGCTTAGTGCATCTCTAATTGATGTCATGTCATTTATTGTACTAAGCTTAGAGCAGCTCTCATTGATGTCATGTCATTTATTGTACTAAGCTTAGTACAGCTCTCATTGATGTCATGTCATTTATTGTACTAAGCTTAGTACAGCTCTCGTTGATGTCATGTCATTTATTGTTCTAAGCTTAATACAGCTGTCATTGATGTTATGTCATTTATTGTACGAAGCTTAGTACAGCTCTCATTGATGTCATGTCATTTATTGTACTAAGCTTAGAGCAGCTCTCATTGATGTCATGTCATTTATTGTACTAAGCTTAGAGCAGCTCTCATTGATGTCATGTCATTTATTGTACTAATTATATAGAGCAGCTCTCATTGATGTCATGTCATTTATTGTACTAATCATATAGAGCAGCTCTCATTGATGTCATGTCATTTATTGTACTAATCATATAGAGCAGCTCTCATTGATGCCATGTCATTTATTGTACTAAGCTTAGTACAGCTCTCATTGATGTCATGTCATTTATTGTACTAAGCTTAGAGCAGCTCTCATTGATGTCATGTCATTTATTGTACTAATTATATAGAGCAGCTCTCATTGATGTCATGTCATGTATTGTACTAAGCTTAGAGCAGCTCTCATTGATGTCATGATTTATTTATTGTACTAATTATATAGAGCAGCTCTCATTGATGTCATGTCATTTATTGTACTAATCATATAGAGCAGCTCTCATTGATGTCATGTCATTTATTGTACTAAGCTTAGTACAGCTCTCATTGATGTCATGTCATTTATTGTACTAAGCTTAGTACAGCTCTCATTGATGCCATGTCATTTATTGTACTAAGCTTAGAGCAGCTCTCATTGATGTCATGTCATTTATTGTACTAAGCTTAGTACAGCTCTCATTGATGTCATGCTATTTATTGTACTAAGCTTAGTACAGCTCTCATTGATGTCATGTCATTTATTGTACTAAGCTTAGTGCATCTCTAATTGATGTCATGTCATTTATTGTACTAAGCTTAGAGCAGCTCTCAGTGATGTCATGTGATTGATTGTACTAAGCTTAGTACAGCTCTCATTGATGTCATGTCATTTATTGTACTAAGCTTAGTACAGCTCTCGTTGATGTCATGTCATTTATTGTTCTAAGCTTAATACAGCTGTCATTGATGTTATGTCATTTATTGTACGAAGCTTAGTACAGCTCTCATTGATGTCGTGTCATTTATTTAGCAACCCTGACTAGAGAACCCCCAGTCTATGCAAGGCTCCAGCTGGGGGGAAACATCTGGAACCTAAGGACCTTAACTATAAACTATTTAGCAGCCTTGACTAGAGAACCCCCAGTCTATGGAAGGCTCCAGTCGGGGGAAAACATCTGGAACCTAAGGACCTTAACTATAAACTATTTAGCAGCCTTGACTAGAGAACCCCCAGTCTATGGAAGGCTCCAGTCGGGGGGAAACATCTGGAATCTAAGGACCTTAACCATAAACTATTTAGCAGCCCTGACTAGAGAACCACCAGTCTATGGAAGGCTCCAGCCGGGGGAAAACATCTGGAACCTAAGGACCTTAACTATAAACTATTTAGCAACCCTGACTAGAGAACCCCTAGTCTATGGAAGGCTCCAGCCGGGGGGAAACATCTGGAACCTAAGGACCTTAAATATAAACTATTTAGCAGCCCTGACTAGAGAACCCCTAGTCTATGGAAGGCTCCAGCCGGGGGGAAACATCTGGAACCTAAGTACCTTAACTATAAACTATTTAGCAACCCTGACTAGAGAACCCCTAGTCTATGGAAGGCTCCAGCTGGGGGAAAACATCTGGAACCTAAGGACCTTAACTATAAACTATTTAGCAACCCTGACTAGAGAACCCCTAGTCTATGGACTACTAACTTCAGCGACTAAGGACTAATCTATGAACAGCAGCGACTAAAGACTTAAGGCAACTAACTGCAGCGACTAATGAATAATGTATGAACAGCAGCAACCAATCAGATCCTCAAAGACATTCCATGTGCTGAAGCAACCAAATCCTTTCAAACTGACCAGGTCACAAACACTTTTTATGATTCCCAGCACACAACAAGCTTCCTAAAAACTGGACAAAGGAAACCATGAAAAACAAAAACAACCAATTATTGAAGTAATTTTCCAAGCGGCTTCAAAACTATCAACCAACTTTCCAACCGGCTCCAACCAGGACTCACAAAACCCAAACTGATGATGTCATGTCATTTATTGTTCTAAGCTTAGAGCAGCTCTCATTGATGTCATGTCATTTATTGTACAAAGCTTAGAGCAGCTCTCATTGATGTCATGCCATTTATTGTACTAAGCTTAGTACAGCTCTCATTGATGTCATGTCATTTATTGTACTAAGCTTAGAGCAGCTCTCATTGATGTCATGCCATTTATTGTACTAAGCTTAGTACAGCTCTCATTGATGTCATGTCATGTATTGTACTAAGCTTAGAGCAGCTCTCATTGATGTCATGTCATTTATTGTACTAAGCTTAGAGCAGCTCTCATTGATGTCATGTCATTTATTGTACTAAGCTTAGAGCAGCTCTCATTGATGTCATGTCATTTATTGTACTAAGCTTAGAGCAGCTCTCATTGATGTCATGTCATTTATTGTACTAAGCTTAGTACAGCTCTCATTGATGTCATGTCATTTATTGTACTAAGCTTAGAGCAGCTCTCATTGATGTCATGTCATTTATTGTACAAAGCTTAGAGCAGCTCTCATTGATGTCATGTCATTTATTGTACTAAGCTTAGAGCAGCTCTCATTGATGTCATGTCATGTATTGTACTAAGCTTAGAGCAGCTCTCATTGATGTCATGTCATGTATTGTACTAAGCTTAGTACAGCTCTCATTGATGTCATGTCATTTATTGTACTAAGCTTAGAGCAGCTCTCATTAATGTCATGTCATTTATTGTACTAAGCTTAGTACAGCTCTCATTGATGCCATGTCATTTATTGTGCTAAGCTTAGTACAGCTCTCATTGATGTCATGTCATTTATTGTACTAAGCTTAGTGCAGCTGTCATTAATGCCATGTGATTTATTGTACTAAGCTTAGAGTAGCTCTCATTGATGCCATGTCATTTATTGTGCTAAGCTTAGTGCAGCTCTCATTTTACTATTCGTGTGATTAGGGTTAGGGTTAGAGTTAGGGTTAGGGTTAGGGCTGGCTAACCTCACTTGTTTTACTCGCAGGACGTGAGTAGCATGGTTGACTCCACAGGTGTCAGGGCGGACACTGTTTACAGTGATTACAGGCCATTTAGCTTACATTGTTTGCTTATCACAGAACATGATGTTATGTCTTCAGATCTTGAGGTTGTCAGGGCGGACACTGTTTACAGTGATTACAGGCCATTTAGCTTACATTGTTTGCTTATCACAGAACATGATGTTATGTCTTCAGACCTTGAGGTTGTCAGGGCGGACACTGTTTACAGTGATTACAGACCATTTAGCTTACATTGTTTGCTTATCACAGAACATGATGTTATGTCTTCAGACCTTGAGGTTGTCATGGCAGACATTGTTTACAATGTTACCGGCCGGTTTACATACCATTTACACTATTTATTTTAGTGCACCACTATAGCAGACTACCGGGAGTTGAAACGTTTACCAGCGGATGCTGCAGTTTTCACACACACACCTTGATGTGATGCCGTCAGACCTGGTCTACAGCTTACATGGTTTACAGTCAGTTTACAAACTACTTTTACTGTATGCTTCCTGAACACCGCTACACCAGAGTACCGGGAGATTTACTCGCAGTGACCATGGCGTTATGTCATCAGACCTAGACGGTGTCATGGTGAACATTGTTTACAGTGTTTACACACACTGTGTAAAGTGTTCACAAATTGTTTACAGTCAGTTTACACTGTTTATTGACAGAACTCCACCATACCAGAGTACCGGGAGTTTTACCAGCGAATGCTGCAGTTTTCCCGCAGTGACCCTGACGTGATGTCGTCCGACCTGGAGGGTGTCATGGCGGACAAGCTCAGTGCCGGAGGCTTCGTGTTCCTGGGCTCCCACAGCTACTTCTCCTTCGTCAGGCCGTCCATCTGCCGTCTGCAGCTGGTCCCCGATAGACTCTTCCACGACGTGCTGGCCCTGCACCTCCAGAGACACTCCCCGTATACCATACTCTTTGACCATGTGTGAGTACCACTCCCCTTGTGCCACACTCTTTGACCATGTTTAAGTAACACTCCCCTTATGCCACACTCTTCGACCATGTGTGAGTGCCACTCCCCTTATACCACACTGTTTGACCATGTTTGAGTACCACTCACCTTATGCCACACTCCTTGACCATGTGTGAGTGCCACTCCCCTTATACCACACTGTTTGACCATGTTTGAGTACCACTCCCCTTATGCCACACTCTTTGACCATGTTTGAGTGCCACTCCCCTTATGCCACACTGTTTGACCATGTTTGAGTACCACTCCCCTTATGCCACACTCTTTGACCATGTTTGAGTACCACTACCCTCACACCACACTGTTTGATCATGTGTAAGTAACACTCCCCTTATGCCACACTGTTTGACAGAGTGTAACACTCCCCTTATACCACACTGTTTGACAGAGTGTAAGTAACACTCCCCTTATACCACACTGTTTGACCATGTGTGAGTACCACTCCCCTTGTGCCACACTCTTTGACCATGTGTGAATACCACTCCCCTTGTGCCACACTCTTTGACCATGTGTGAGTAACACTCCCCTTATACCACACTGTTTGACCATGGGTAAGTAACACTCCCCTTATACCACACCGTTTGACCATGTGTCAGCAACACTCCCCTTACACCAAGCTGTTTGACAGAGTGTAACACTCCCCTTATACCACACTGTTTGACAGAGTGTAATTATTAACACTCCCCTTATACCACACTGTTTGACTATGTGTAAGTAACACTCCCCTTATACCACACCGTTTGACCATGTGTAAGTAACACTCCCCTTATACCACACCGTTTGACTATGTGTAAGTAACACTACCCTTATACCAAACTGTTTGACCATGTGTAAGTAACACTCCCCTTATACCAAACTGTTTGACCACGGGTAAGTAACACTCCCCTTATACCACACCGTTTGACCATGTGTAAGCAACACTCCCCTTACACCAAGCTGTTTGACAGAGTGTAACACTCCCCTTATACCACACTGTTTGACAGAGTGTAATTATTAACACTCCCCTTATACCACACTGTTTGACTATGTGTAAGTAACACTCCCCTTATACCACACCGTTTGACCATGTGTAAGTAACACTCCCCTTATACCACACCGTTTGACTATGTGTAAGTAACACTACCCTTATACCACACTGTTTGACTATGTGTAAGTAACACTCCCCTTATACCACACCGTTTGACTATGTGTAAGTAACACTCCCCTTATACCACACTGTTTGACAGAGTGTAAGTAACACTACCCTTATACCACACCGTTTGACTATGTGTAAGTAACACTCCCCTTATACCACACCGTTTGACTATGTGTAAGTAACACTCCCCTTATACCACACTGTTTGACAGAGTGTAAGCAACACTCCCCTTACACCAAACTGTTTGACACAGTGTAATTATTAACACTAACCTTATACCACACCGTTTGACCATGTGTAAGCAACACTCCCCTTACACCAAACTGTTTGACAGAGTGTAATTATTAACACTCCCCTTATACCACACCATTTGACCATGTGTAAGCAACACTCCCCTTACACCAAACTGTTTGACAGAGTGTAATTATTAACACTCCCCTTATACCACACTGTTTCACTATGTGTAAGTAACACTCCCCTTATACCACACTGTTTAACAGAGTGCAAGTAACACTCCCATTATGCCACACTATTTGATCATGTGTAAGCAACATTCCCCTTACACCACACTGTTTGACAGGGTGTAACACTCCCCTTATACCACACAGTTTGACAGAGTGTAACACTCCCCTTATGCCACATTGTTTGACCATGGGTAAGTAACACTCCCCTTATACCACACTGTTTGACTATGTGTAAGTAACACTCCCCTTATACCACACTGTTTGACTATGTGTAAGTAACACTCCCCTTATACCACACTGTTTGACAGAGTGTAACACTCCCCTTATGCCACATTGTTTGACAATGGGTAAGTAACACTCCCCTTATACCACACTGTTTGACTATGTGTAAGTAACACTCCCCTTATACCACACTGTTTGACAAAGTGTAAGTAACACTCCCCTTATACCACACTGTTTGACAGAGTGTAACACTCCCCTTATGCCACACTGTTTGACAGAGTGTAAGTAACACTCCCCTTATACCACACTGTTTGACTATGTGTATGTAACACTCCCCTTATACCACACTATTTGACTATGTGTAAGTAACACTCCCCTTATGCCACACTGTTTGACAGAGTGTAAGTAACACTCCCCTTATACCACACTGTTTGACAGAGTGTAACACTCCCCTTATACCACAATGTTTGACAGAGTGAAAGTAACACTCCCCTTATACCACACTGTTTGACAGAGCGTAACACTCCCCTTATTCCACACTGTTTGACAGAGTGTAACACTCCCCTTATACCACAATGTTTGACAGAGTGAAAGTAACACTCCCCTTATGCCACACTGCTTAACCATGGGTAAGTAACACTCCCCTTCTGCCACACTGCTTAACCATGGGTAAGTAACACTCCCCTTATGCCACACTGTTTGACAGAGTGTAACACTCCCCTTACACCACACTGTTTGACAGAGTGTAATTATTAACACTCCCCTTATACCACACTGTTTGACTATGTGTAAGTAACACTCCCCTTATACCACACTGTTTGACCATGGGTAAGTAACACTCCCCTTATACCACACTGTTTGACTATGTGTAAGTAACACTCCCCTTATACCACACTGTTTGACTATGTGTAAGTAACACTCCCCTTATACCACACTGTTTGACAGAGTGTAACACTCCCCTTATGCCACATTGTTTGACCATGGGTAAGTAACACTCCCCTTATACCACACTGTTTGACCATGTGTAAGTAACACTCCCCTTATACCACACTGTTTGACAGAGTGTAAGTAACACTCCCCTTATACCACACTGTTTGACAGAGTGTAACACTCCCCTTATGCCACATTGTTTGACAATGGGTAAGTAACACTCCCCTTATACCACACTGTTTGACTATGTGTATGTAACACTCCCCTTATACCACACTATTTGACTATGTGTAAGTAACACTCCCCTTATGCCACACTGTTTGACAGAGTGTAAGTAACACTCCCCTTATACCACACTGTTTGACAGAGTGTAACACTCCCCTTATACCACAATGTTTGACAGAGTGAAAGTAACACTCCCCTTATACCACACTGTTTGACAGAGCGTAACACTCCCCTTATTCCACACTGTTTGACAGAGTGTAACACTCCCCTTATACCACAATGTTTGACAGAGTGAAAGTAACACTCCCCTTATGCCACACTGCTTAACCATGGGTAAGTAACACTCCCCTTCTGCCACACTGCTTAACCATGGGTAAGTAACACTCCCCTTATGCCACACTGTTTGACAGAGTGTAACACTCCCCTTACACCACACTGTTTGACAGAGTGTAATTATTAACACTCCCCTTATACCACACTGTTTGACTATGTGTAAGTAACACTCCCCTTATACCACATTGTTTGACCATGGGTAAGTAACACTCCCCTTATACCACACTGTTTGACTATGTGTATGTAACACTCCCCTTATACCACACTGTTTGACAGAGTGTAACACTCCCCTTATGCCACACTGTTTGACCATGGGTAAGTAACACTCCCCTTATACCACACTGTTTGACTATGTGTAAGTAACACTCCCCTTATACCACACTGTTTGACTATGTGTAAGTAACACTCCCCTTATACCACACTGTTTGACAGAGTGTAACACTCCCCTTATGCCACATTGTTTGACCATGGGTAAGTAACACTCCCCTTATACCACACTGTTTGACTATGTGTATGTAACACTCCCCTTATACCACACTGTTTGACTATGTGTAAGTAACACTCCCCTTATACCACACTGTTTGACAGAGTGTAAGTAACACTCCCCTTATACCACACTGTTTGACAGAGTGTAAGTAACACTCCCCTTATACCACACTGTTTGACAGAGTGTAACACTCCCCTTATACCACAATGTTTGACAGAGTGAAAGTAACACTCCCCTTATGCCACACTGTTTAACCATGGGTAAGTAACACTCCCCTTATGCCACACTGTTTAACCATGGGTAAGTAACACTCCCCTTATGCCACACTGTTTGACAGAGTGTAACACTCCCCTTACACCACACTGTTTGACAGAGTGTAATTATTAACACTCCCCTTATACCACACTGTTTGACAGAGTGTAACACTCCCCTTATACCACACTGTTTGACAGAGTGTAATTAGTAACACTCCCCTTATACCACACTGTTTAACCATGGGTAAGTAACACTCCCCTTCTGCCACACTGCTTAACCATGGGTAAGTAACACTCCCCTTATGCCACACTGTTTGACAGAGTGTAACACTCCCCTTACACCACACTGTTTGACAGAGTGTAATTATTAACACTCCCCTTATACCACACTGTTTGACTATGTGTAAGTAACACTCCCCTTATACCACACTGTTTAACCATGGGTAAGTAACACTCCCCTTATGCCACACTGTTTGACCATGGGTAAGTAACTCTACCCTTATGCCACACTGTTTGACCATGGGTAAGTAACACTCCCCTTATGCCACACTGTTTGACCATGGGTAAGTAACACTCCCCTTATACCACACCGTTTGACCATGGGTAAGTAACACTCCCCTTATGCCACACGGTTTGACCATGGGTAAGTAACAATCCCCTTATGCCACACTGTTTGACAGAGTGTAAGTAACACTCCCCTTATGCCACACTGTTTGACCATGTGTAAGTAACACTCCCCTTATACCACACTGTTTGACAGAGTGTAACACTCCCCTTATGCCACATTGTTTGACCATGGGTAAGTAACACTCCCCTTATACCACACTGTTTGACCATGGGTAAGTAACACTCCCCTTATGCCACACTGTTTGACCATGGGTAAGTAACACTCCCCTTATACCACACTGTTTGACAGAGTGTAAGTAACACTCCCCTTATACCACACTGTTTGACAGAGTGTAAGTAACACTCCCCTTATACCACACTGTTTGACAGAGTGTAACACTCCCCTTATGCCACATTGTTTGACCATGGGTAAGTAACACTCCCCTTATACCACACTGTTTGACCATGGGTAAGTAACACTCCCCTTATGCCACACTGTTTGACCATGGGTAAGTAACACTCCCCTTATACCACACTGTTTGACAGAGTGTAAGTAACACTCCCCTTATACCACACTGTTTGACAGAGTGTAACACTCCCCTTATACCACACTGTTTGACAGAGTGTAAGTAACACTCCCCTTATACCACACTGTTTGACCATGGGTAAGTAACACTCCCCTTATACCACACTGTTTGACAGAGTGTAAGTAACACTCCCCTTATACCACACTGTTTGACCATGGGTAAGTAACACTCCCCTTATACCACACTGTTTGACAGAGTGTAAGTAACACTCCCCTTATACCACACTGTTTGACAGAGTGTAAGTAACACTCCCCTTATACCACACTGTTTGACAGAGTGTAACACTCCCCTTATACCACACTGTTTGACCATGTGTAAGTAACACTACCCTTATGGCACACTGTTTGACAGAGTGTAAGTAACACTCCCCTTATACCACACTGTTTGACAGAGTGTAAGTAACACTCCCCTTATACCACACTGTTTGACAGAGTGTAACACTCCCCTTATACCACACTGTTTGACCATGTGTAAGTAACACTCCCCTTATGCCACACTGTTTGACAGAGTGTGTCACGAAATCCCCCGCTCGATCTTGATCGGAGATCGGGAGAGGGAAAGCGTGAACCCCGAGGAGAGTCTCGCACGCCCAAACAAACAAGCTCACAGGAGAAGGCACACGCGCACACCAGAAATACAATACAAAACAAGACTATTTATTATAATCAAGCAGACACACACTTACACAATTCAATACATTCAGCGTTTAACAAATTATTTAAGTACATGGCATTCAAAAGTTTGTCCAAGGAATAAACTAAAGCCGGCAACTTAACTAATTAACTAAAAGAAAGTTTGTATGCAGAAACACAAATTGAAGAGAAGACGACGAAAGGGCAGATGAAGAAGAGATGTCCAACAAAACAAACAGCAGAGCGTCCGAAGAAGAGGAAGAAGAAGACAGGGGGAAAACTAAAGTCAGTAGAAGAAAAGCTGACGCCCCTCCTAGGGCAGACTACAGCAGCTGAAACAGAAGAGGAGAAACGGCAGAGGTCGCCCCCAGACTCCTCAACAGGAACGGTCGAAGCCTGGTCCAAACCCACAGACAGGCCCACGGATCGGGCCTAACACGGGGCCAGACGGAAAGGCGAGCGGCCTCTCACAGCCGGAAACGGAGAAAAGTGGTTGACCAGGCGGTCAACCAGGCAGCAACAGGTCAGGTCGGGAAAACGCGACCAAAGGCGCCACAGGAACCCAGGTACAGGATCAGGTTCAGGTTCAGGTTCAGGACTGTAGGAAAAACCAAAACAAAAACCTGGTTTTGAACACCCAGAGTAACTACAGTTTTGTGTTTCCCCAAAAACAAATTCCCCAGCAGTCCTCTTCAGGGATGTAAACACCCACCCTCTTTAAACTTGGTTATCTCCAAGAACCCAAAAACGCTGAACAACATGTTCTTTACAATCCTTTACACACGACTCAGTCTAGGGGCAATATTTCATCAAAAAGGATTAACTAAAAGGTTTCACTTTTTCTGGAACAACAAGGCTTTCATACATTTAGAAAATTCTAGCTTTTCAAATACAAAAATTAACAATGAAATTCTTCTGAAAATTTTACAGCTTTTCAGGTACAAGAATGGACACTTAAATTCTACTGAAAATATTACATAAAATGTCACCACCACCAAACATATGTCTTTTCCATTCTCATTTCTTCCAGAAGGCGGATGAACTACAGGAAAAGAATGTATTTCCCCAAAATAACATCCACAATGTACTTCAAAAAGCCTTGAAAACATTAATGACACTTTCTCTCAAAAATGAAAACAGAAACGGGGATGAACGCTTTACAAAGCCCCTATCAGCATAGCTAGAAGCGCAACTGGAATAACCCTCTGTTATCCAGCTCTCCGCAGAGTCTCTTAATACCTAATTCAGCTAGGACGATGGCCGCGAGGCTAAACATAGGCCGCGAGGCTAAACATAGGCCGCGAGGCTAAACATAGGCCGCGAGGCCCACTATCTCCGAAACCGAACCGCGCCCAAAAATGGAGCTCACAAGTTGAGCTCTCGGAATAGAACACTTGCAGCTTGAGTTATATCCCGCAACAAGGGATAATACGCGCGCGTGCACGCATTTAGGATTCTGAATCTCTGTGAACTCAAATACACTTTGCACCGAAAAAACGATTTGTACGGCCTAAACACACAATGGCGAGCAAAAACATTGATTCAAAAATATGTGCCGAGTTCAAGTACCAAATTCTACAACCGGCAAAAACCTATCCAACTGACAAGTCACGACCCAGCCAGTCAGTTCCTCCTTAGCCCCTTATGCAAAAATCAAGAAAATAATAAGAAAATGAACCAAAGAAAACGCACACAAATACATATGTTAGCAAACCTATAACTAGCTATTCTACATTGTTACGCGCGCGTTGTTGTACGACTTTTAACGGGATTAATACTAATTTTATGCAGCTACTGACCAAACTTCCAAGTGGCAGAATGAAGAAGAAGAATCCTCCCCACAAGACAGTCGCAGCTCTGGTCTCGCCAAGGGCTCGAGGTAAGCGCGAGCAGGTGGAAGGGGTTCCGGACCGGCCACAGCTTTCTTCCAGGACTCCAGTGAACGCCAGGGACGATGACGGGGAAGGGAGGACGATGAGGAACCAAATAAAAAGGGGGTGAAGATGGCGATGAGGATGAAGAGAAGAGACGATTTCAGCCGAAGCTCAACAGCTTCGCTACCCCCACGTCTAAGCCTCGTGCAGGGTAAAAAGTTGAATACAGGATCCTTCAGGGACGTGGCCCTCACCACACCTCAGCGCTGGACGGCCGTAGGTGGAAAAAGAATGACAAGGAGAAAGGATGAAGCGATGAAACGATGTTGACTAACTGAAGGAAAAATATGGAGTGACGTTCGACCGGTTTAAAGCTCATGAAGTCGCAAGTTGAATGTGTAATCTCGCGAGAGGTCAGTGCTGATACGAATGAGAGACTTAGTGCGATTTTTCTCACGCCAGAGGGCATGACGCTCGTGTGGGGCTAATCCTTTCTATATTATTAGTTGGGGATAAAGAAAGAGAGAGAGACAGTGAGTGGTCCTACCATCACTCTCTCTCTCACTACGCCCAAGTAAGAAAATCGCGTGATAAGCCCCTAGTGCATTGACTGCCCTCTGGCGTGAAAAATATCGCCATAGGTTGACCATTGCACGCATTTCATGAGTAGGTTGTCTCCCTTAGTGATCGAGTGATAGACGGTGCCTTTCTTTGTCTGTTCAGATGAGAATGTCACAAACTCGTGACAGAGTGTAAGTAACACTTCCCTTATGCCACACTGTTTGACCATGTGTGAGTAACACTCCCCTTATACCACACTGTTTGACAGAGTGCAATTATTAACACTCCCCTTATACCAAACTGTTTGACCA
>JAGGCT020004151.1:109300-111364 GCA_017654935.2 Phymorhynchus buccinoides
TTCTTATTGTCTGTTTTTTTTAGAAAAGATACGGAGGAGACCTGCTCACTTTTTTTTTTTTTTTTTTTTAAATTTGTATTTATTTTCCCAGGTTTTCCCTCACTTTTTTCAATGTCCATAGTTTTTTTAATTTTATATCAAACATAGTTGGTCTGCTAGTTGAAAACAAAGAAGAAAAGAATATTAGTATTCAAGACGTTACATTTATAATGAAGAAACACAAAAACAAAACTATGAAAATCCTACAATGGAACTGCCGTTCTATAACGAAAAATATATATTACTTAAACCAATATTTATCATCAAATTATGTTCAAGTGCTCTTACTACAATCATTGAATGTAAACAGTGATAATTTGCCTCAGCTGCCTGGATATCACCACCCTCCAGTGTATGAACAGTGCTCAGACCGTGTTCAAACTGCCATATATATAAAAGAAGATCTAGATCATTGTATAAGGACACCACCAATATCTAATGCAATTCCATCTGCTTCATGCTGTTCCGTTATGGTAAAATTTCCATCAAATTTGAATTTATTAAATTTGCTTCAGTTTATCTTCCATTCCCGTATAGCTGACCCATAATCCCTCACCCTTGATCTAAATTTGGCATCTCCATCACTGAACACTGAATTGTTCATGGAAACAGGAGAAGATTCGTTAGGCTCTTACCATGTTCCCACACTATATCTTTAAATGGTAAACTAGACAATACAGACATTTTTTAAGAAGAATATTATTCCCAAAATATAATTTAAAACAAAAGTGCAGATTGTCACTTGGGAAAACAGTCCTCAAAACATGGATATAGAGTATTCATCAATGAATATAGTGATGATCAATGGGATAAATTTGTAAAAGTGTTTCTAGCAGCAGCAGATAAATCTATCCTCAAAGATAAAAAAACACAAAATCAAAAACAACACCGGAAATGTTGGTGGAACAAAGAATGCGAAACTGCAAATGAAAGAAAAAAGAAAGATTTAGGGCATATTGCAAAAAGAGATCAGCCAGCAATCACAAAAAAATGAAGAGGCTGGTAAGGAAATGATGACTAATACGAAAATCACAGATACAACACTGGAATGTCTTTTTGCAACACTGAGTAAAGATTGTAAAGATATAGGAAAGTATGGGAAGAACTATAAACTTATGAAAAATGGATTTAATCCCTCATATCCTATAAATAAATAACAATCATCGTCCTAATGCTCAGGAGGCAGAAGCCTTTGTTGACATGTTTGCCAATGTTAGCTGCCTGAGGGTCCGTGACAGATGCTGACGAAATGATAGAGACACCGAGGAAAAATTATGAAGGATATGGCGATCCAACACCACGACAATAGCAATTGTATTAATGCCCGTCACTATTCCAAGAACCAAAAGAAGCCATAAAAATCAATCCCCATCAGAAATCATCAGTTGGTTTAGATGCAATCCAATCATAGCTACGAAATTTACCAGGAGAACATTTTATTATTTTCTTCCACGCCTTATTTTACTACATGCGGGCACTGTGCAATGCCAAAATATGAAACAGACATCCGTTGTTCCGATTCACAGACAAGGCAAGTTGTAATAATGACATTACAATTCTCGGCCAACTGCATTAACATCAAATGTATGCAAACTTTCAGAGAATTGTTTGAACAGACTTGTGGATTATTGTGGAAAAAATGACGTAATTCCTATTAATCAAGCTGGCTTTCGTAAAGGGTCAACAACGCGGAAATGTTCGTAAATTTCCACAAACATAAAGAAACAATTTTGCTAGACGTAAATGTGTAAAATTTTTTTAAAGCCCCCCCACTTTTTTTCGACATAAACAAAGCTTTACATCAAGTGTGGCATTTCAGCTCTTGAATAAACTTAAAAAAACATTGGTCTATCTGGAAACGTATTCAATTATGTAAAGATTTTCTGAGAGACAGGGTAATTCAAACTAGAATAGGACATCATATTCACGAAAAGAAATTTAATCGGATGAATCCCTCAAGGGTCCAGTTTCAGCTCCTCTTCTTTTTCACCATATTAATGTATGATCTGCCAAATAGTTATCAAA
>JAGGCT020004151.1:111864-159429 GCA_017654935.2 Phymorhynchus buccinoides
ACACTCCCCTTATTCCACACTGTTTTGACAGAGTGTAACACTCCCCTTATACCACAATGTTTGACAGAGGTGAAGTAACACTCCTTATGCACAACTGCTTATACCATGGTAAGTAACACTCCCGCTTCTGCCACACTGCTTAACCATGGGTAAGTAACACCTCCCCTTATGCCACACTGTTTGACAGAGTGTAACACTCCTTACACCACCGTGTTAGACAGAGTGTAATATTAACACTCCCTTATACCACACTGTTTTGATATTTAATTACACTCCCTTATACCACTATTCTGTTTTGACCATGGTAAGTACACACTCCCTTATCCACACTGTTTGACTATGTGTAAGTAACACTCCTCCTTATACACACTGTTTTGACTATGTGTAAGTAACACTCCCCTTATACACACCTGTTTGACAGATTGTAACATCCCTTATGCCACATTGTTTGACCATGGGTAGTAACACTCCCCTTATACACACTGTTTTAGCTATGTGTAAGTAACACGCCCTTATATCCCATACATGTTTTGACAAAGTGTAAGTAACACTCCCTTATACCACAGCTGTTTGACAGAGTGTAACACTCCCCTTATGCCACATTGTTGACAATGGGTTAGTAACACTCCCCTTCTACCACACTGTTTGACTATGTGTATGTGAACACTCCCCTTATCCACACTATTTGACATTGTGTACTTAACACTCCCCTTATGCCACACTGTTTGACAGAGTGTAAGTAACAATCCCTTATCACCACACTGTTTTGACAGAGTGTTAACACCCCTTATACCACATGTTTTGACAAAGTGAAAGTAACACTCCCCTTATACCACACTGTTTGACAGAGCGTAACACTCCCTTATTCCACACTGGTTTGACAGAGTGTAACACGTCCCTTATACCACAATGTTTGACAGATGAAAGTAACACTCCCCCTTATGCCACACTGCTTACCATGGGTAAGTAACACGTCCCCTTCTGCCACACTGCTTAACCAGGGTGAAGTAACCTCCCCTTATGCCCACAACTGTTTTTGACAGGTTTAACACTCCCCTTACGCCACACTGTTTGACAGAGTGTATTATTACACTCCCCTTTACCACCTGTTTGACTAATGTGTAAGTAACACTCCCCTTTTACCCATTGTTTTTGACCATGGGTAAGTAACACTCCCCTTATACCAAACTGTTTGCTATCTGTATGTAACACTCCCCTTATCCTACCCGTTTGACAGGGTGTAACACTCCCCTTATGCACAATTGGTGTACCATGTCGTAAGTAACACTCCCCTTATGCCACCTGTTTTGACTAGTGTAAGTACACCCCCTTCACCACACTGTTTGACTATGTGTAGTACACACTCTCCCCTTATACCTACACCTGTTTGCCGAGTGTCCCTCCCTCTTATGCCACATTGTTTACCATGGGTAAGTAACAACTCCCCTTATACCACACCTCCTGTTTGACTATGTGTATGTACACTCACACTTATACGCAACTGTTTGACTATGTGTAAGTAACATCTCCCCTTATACCACAGCTGTTTTACCAGAGTGTAATAGTAACCTCCCTTACTCCCACAAGTTTTGCAGAGTGTAGGACCACTCCCCTTAGACCAAACTGTTTTGACGGGTGTAACACTCGCCCTAACTACCACAATGTTTGGACATAGTGAAAGTAACACTCCCTTATGCCACACTGCTTAACAGGGTTAATAACACTCCCCTTCTGCACACCTGCTTACCATGGGTAAGCACACTCCCCTTATGCACACTGTTGACAGAGTGTAACACTTCCCCTAACCACACTGTTTGACAGAGTTGTAATTCATTAACACTCCCCTTATACCACACTGTTTGACAGAAGTGTAACACTCCCCTTATACCACAATGTTTGTCAGAGTGAAAGTAACACTCCCCTTATCTCACACTGCTTAACCATGGGTAAGTAACCACCCCTTTCTGCCACACTGCTTAACCTGGGTAGTAACACTCCCCTTTGCCACCACTGTTTTGAACTAGAGTGTAACACCCCCTTACACCACACTGTTTTTGAAGAGTGTAATTATTAACACTTCCCCTTATACCACACTGTTTGACTATGTTGTATCAGTAACACTCCCACTTAGACCACACTGTTTAACCATGGTAAGTACACTCCCCTTATGGCCACAACTGTTTTACCATGGGTACGTAACTCTACCCTTATCCACACTGTTTGACCATGGGTAAGTAACTCTACCTTATGCCACACTGTTTGACGCTCTGGTAGTACACTCCCCTTATACACACCGTTTACTCATAGGTCAAGTAACACTCCCCTTATGCACACGGTTTGACCATGGGTAAGTAACAATCCCCTATGCCACACTGTTTGACAGAGTGGTAAGTAGACACTCCCCTTATGCCACACTGTTTGGCCAGGGTAAGTAACACTCCCTTATACCACACACTGTTTGACAGAGTTGTAAACCTCCCCTTATGCCACATTGGTTTTGACCATGGGTAAGTAACACTCCCCTTCTACCACACTGTGTTTGACCATTGGGTAAGTAACACTCCTTATGCCACACTGTTTGTCACCAGGGTAAGTAATACCCCTTATACCAAACTGTTTGACAGAAGTGTAGTAACACTCCCCTTATACCCACGTTTGACAGAGTGTAAGTAACCTCCCCTTATAACCACACTGTCGACGATGTAACACTCCCCTTATGCCACATTGTTTGATCCTGGTAAGTACACTTCCCCTTATACCACACTGTTTGACCTGGGTAAGTAACCTCCCCTTATGCCACACTGTTTGCCATGGGTAAGTAATAATCCCGCTTATACCACCCTGTTTGACAGCAGTGTACGTAACACTCCCCTTTACCACACTGTTTTGACAGAGTGTAACACTCCCCTTGACCACACTGTTTAACAGGAGTGTAAGTAACACTCCCCTTATACCACATTTTGACCATGGGTTAAGTAACACATCCTTATACCACACTGTTTGACAGAGTGGTAGTAACCTCCCCTTATACCACACTGTTTGACGCATGGGTAAGTAACACTCACCTTATACCACACTGTTTGACCGAGGGTAGTACTCTCCCTTTATACCACACTGTTTTGACAGAGTGTAAGTAACACTCCCCTTATACCCCACTGTTTTGATCAGAGTCGTAACACTCCCCTTATAACCACACTGTTTGACCATGTGTAAGTAACACTACCCTTATGGCACACTGTTTGACAGAGTGTAGTACACTCCCCTTCTACACACTGTTTGACAGAGTGTAAGTACCTCCCCTTATACCACACTGTTTCGAGTGTAACACTCCCCTTATACCACACTGTTTGACCATGGGTGTAAGTAACCATCCTTATGCCACCCTGTTTGGACAGAGTGTGGCACGAAATCCCCCGCCCCGATCTTATCGAGATCGTGAGAGGGAAAGCGTGACCCCGAGGAGAGTCTCGCCGCCCAAACAAACAAGCTCACAGGAGAAGGCACACGCGCACACCAAAATACAATAAAAAACAAGACATATTTTATTAAATCAAGCAGACACATCCACTTACACAATTCAATACATTCAGCGTTTAACAAATTATTTAGTACATGGCATCAAAGTTTGTCCAAAGGAATAAACTAAAGCCGGCAACTGAACTAATTAATCCTAAACAAAGTTTGTATGCAGAACACAAATTGAAGAGAAGACGTCGAAGGGCAGAGGCAGACGATGTTCACTAAACAAACAGCAGAGCGTCCGAAGATAGAGGCAAGAAGAAGACAGGGGAAAACTAAAGTCAGTAGAGAAAAGCTGACGCCCCTCCTAGGGCAGACTACAGCAGCTGAACAGAAGAGGACACAACGGCAGAGGTCGCCCCCAGACTCCTCAACAGGAACGTTCGAGCCTGGTCCAGATACACCCACAGACAGGCCCAGCGGATAGGGCCAACAAGGGCCAGACGGAAAGGCGGGCGAGCCTGTCACAGCCGGAACGGAGAAAAGTCGGTTGACGTGCGGTCAACCAAGGCAGGCAACAGGTCAGGTCGGGAAACTCGACAAAAGCGCCACAGGACCCAGTACCGGATCAGGTTCAGGATCAGGTTCAGGACTGTAGGAAAAACCAAAACAAAAACCTGGTTTGAACACCCAGAGTAACTACATTTTTGTGTTTCCTCAAAAACAAATTCCCAGCAATTCTCTTCAGGGATGTAACACCCACCCTCTTTAAACTGGGTTCTCTTCAAGAACCCAAACGCCTGAACAACATGTTCTTACAATCCTTTACACAACGACTCATTCTAGGGGCAATATTTCATCAAAAGGATAACTTAAAGGTTTCCCTTTTTCTGGCACAACAAGGCTTTCATTACCATTTAAAAATTCTAGCTTTTCAAATACCAAAATTCAATTAATTCTTTGAAAGTTTTGTACAGCTTTCAGGTACAATAATGTGGCACGTTAAATTCTTCTGAAAATATTTTACATAAAATTTCAACACCAAAAAATATGTCTTTTCAATCTCATTTCTTCCAGAAGGGCGGAGACTACAGGAAAAGATGTATTTCCCCCAAATAACATCCACATGTTATTCAAAAAGTCAAAAGCCTTGAAACATTGACACTTTCTCTCAAAACAAAATAAAACAGAAACGAGGATGACGCTTTACAAAGCCCCTCACAGCACTAGCTAGAAGCGCACTGGACTAACCCTCTGTATCCCAGCTCGCTCAAGAGCTCTCTTAATACCTATTCACTAGGACTGCATGCCCCGCGAAGGCTAAACATAGGCTCCGCAGGCTAAACATAGACCGCGAGGCTAAACAATAGGCCGCGAGGCCCCTATCTCCGAAACCGAACCGCGCCAAAAAAATGGAGCTCAACAAGTTGAGCTCATCGGAATAGAACCTTGCAGCTTGAGTTATATCTCCGCCCACAAGGGATATAACGCGCGCGTGCCGCATTTAGGATTCTGATCTCTGTGAACTCAAATACACTTTGGACAAACAAAAAAACGATTTGTAAACGGCTAAACATCACAATGCGAGCAAACTTGATTAAAAAATATGTGGCCGAGTTCGTACCAATTCTACAACAGCCAAACTATCCAACTGACAAGTCACGACCCAGCCACTCAGTTCCTTAGCAACCTTAGCAAAATCAAGAAAATAATAAGAAAAGAACCAAGAAGCACACAAATTACACGTTACACCTCTAACTAGCTATTTCTACATGTTAGCGTCGTTTGTTGTACGATTTTAACGGATTTAGTACTATTTGAATGCAGCTACTGAACACAACTTCCACAGTGGCATAGAATGAAGAAGAGATTCTCCCCACAAGACAGTCGCAGCTCTGGTCTCGCCAAGGGCTCGGGTCAAGTCTCTCTCGAGCGAGGTGGACGGGGTTCCCTGACCCTCGCCACAGCTTTCTTCCAGGACTCCAGTGAATTCTGCCAGGACGATGACGGGAAGGGAGGACGAGAGGAACCAGAATAAAAAGGGGGTGAAGATGGCGATGAGGATGAAGAGAAAAGACGATTTCAGCCGAAAGCTCACACTTTGCTACCCCCACGTCTAGCCTCGTTGTCCTCGGGTAACAAGTTGAATACAGATCCTTCAGGACGTGCCCTCACTCACACCTCAGCGTCTGGCCGGCCGTAGGTAAAAAGAATGACAAGGAGAAAGGATGAAGCGATGAACATGTTGAACTAACTGACGGAAAAATATGGAGTTGACGTCGAACCGGTTTAAAAGCTCATGAAGTCGCAAGTTGAATGTGATCTCGCGAGAAGGTCATGCTGATACGAATGAGAGACTTAGTGCGTTTTTCTCACGTCAGAGGGCATGACGCTCGTGTGTGCTAATCATTTCTATATTATTACGTTGGATAAGAAAGAAGAGAGGACAGTCAGTGGTCCTACATCACTCTCTCTCACTAACCCCAGTAAAAATCGCGGTGTAATCCCCTCTCCAGTGTTTCTTCATTGTTTGGACTGTGTTGACCATGGGTAAGTAACTGTCATGGTGTGTAGTACTGTAGCATTTAGCGAACATTGTTTTCTGGTCTAACATAGGCTAATAGTTAACATAATTCTATATATTCTTTCTTAGGTTCACAAACACATAAATTAGACACAAAAAAGTTTTATTAAAGCAAACTATATATATATAAGAGGAAAGTTTAATGGTGTGTTTGTTTTTTCTTCTTCAATTCTTGATCGTTTATATTATCATACTACGAAGAAGGAAAGAGCATCAGTCTCCACACCTCTCTACATTGCTGCTCACCGGGAGTATATTGGTGCTTACTACGATTTCTATGACCTCCCCTTTTGAATCCTTCACTGGATCCACCAACATGGCATCCCATCTCTTCTACTCTCTTCGAGGGATTGTAATTTTAGAACATTATTATTTTTGTTATTTTACATAAGATTTTTACCATTTCTTTTGAATTAAGTGCTGGTTTGCTTTTATTGTGGACTTTCAATCTGGTGCAAAGAGGACAACCATTCTCTTGGAGAAAGTCTTCTAGCTCAGTTTGAATGTTCACTGTGGACATTCTTTGCAGGCCGACATGCAGACTGAAGAGTCTTTCACAAGACGAAACAGCTGTCTTTGCATAGGCATTGTCTATCTCCCCCATTGGGAGAAAAAGTAAATCAGCACATTATTTTCTTTTATTCTTTTCAGAACAGAGAACAAATCGTAAAGTTAAAAATAAAGTAATTGAGTTTCTTTCTTAGGTTCACAAACACATAAACTGGACACAAAAATGGGGTTAGGGTGAGGGTTAGGCTCCAGCTGGGGGAAAACATCTGGAACCTAAGGACCTTAACAATAAACTATTTAGCAACCCTGACTAGAGAACCCCCACTCTATGGAAGGCTCCAGCTGGGGGGAAACATCTGGAACCTAAGGACCTTAAATATAAACTATTTAGCAGCCCTGACTAGAGAACCCCTAGTCTATGGAAGGCTCCAGCTGGGGGGAAACATCTGGAACCTAAGGACCTTAACCATAAACTATTTAGCAACCCTGACTAGAGAACCCCTAGTCTATGGAAGGCTCCAGCTGGGGGGAAACATCTGGAACCTAAGGACCTTAACCATAAACTATTTAGCAACCCTGACTAGAGAACCCCTAGTCTATGGAAGGCTCCAGCCGGGGGGAAACATCTGGAACCTAAGGACCTTAACTATAAACTATTTAGCAACCCTGACTAGAGAACCCCCACTCTATGTACTACTAGCTTCAGCGACTAAGGACTAATCTATGGACAGCAGCGACTAAAGACTTAAGGCGACTAACTGCAGCAACTAACGAATAATGTATGAACAGCAGTAACCAATCAGATCCTCAAAGACATTCCATGTGCTGAAGCAACCAAATCCTTTCAAACTGACCAGGTCACAAACACTTTTTATGATCCCCAGCACACAACAAGCTTCCTAAAAACTGGACTAAGGAAACCATGAAAAACAAAAACAACCAATTATTGAAGTAACTTTCCAACTGGCTTCAAAACTATCAACCAACTTTCCAACCGGCTCCAACTAATGACCGAATTTTATAATTCAATTCTATAACATGTTGTTCATATTATTAAACCTTCTCCCAGATTCCACCACCTGTTTCCTCAAGATACCCGATGTGAATGTAACTTTGCTTTTGTCCCTTTTACTTCTTGACAGGAATTTGCGCGCACGCGCGCGCGCGCGCGCGCGCGCGCGCGTGTGTGTGTGTGTGTGTGTGTGTGTGTGTGTGTGTGTGCAAAAGAGAGAGACAGAGAGGAGGGAGGGAGGGAGGGAGGGAGAGAGAGAGAGGGAGATAGAGATAAAATGTGTGTGTGTGTGTGTGTGTGTGTGTGCGTGTGCGTGCGTGCGTGTGCGTGCGTGCGTGTGTGTGCGTGCGCGTGCGTGTGCATTTGTAACGTGCGTGCGTGTGTGTGTGCGTGCTTCTAATGGGTAACTTTAATTTCAATGTGTTTGATGTTTTTTCATGGTTATTTGATAAGTATGAATTTTGTATGTGCATGCTTTTTCACTTTCATTCTTTTTTTAAATGTTCCATTTATTGTTAATGGTGGTTATTGTTTTTTCTTCTCCTTTTTCATTTTTTATGAGGGCTGGATGTAAACAAGCCTGTATAGTGCTTAGTCTTTTCCCTCAATAAAAAAGGTTCGTTCGTTCGTTCGTTCGTTCTCTCTCTCTTTCAAAAAATCATATAATAAATACTTAGCAGAATGTATATGAATCACCTATTGTTTCCTCCGCATAATGTAAAAATTATTCCCTTCCAATATATAAATCACTTGTATCCAATGAATTTATGTTTAAACGCGGGAGGACAAATTATTTTATTTTATGCGTTTAAATTCTGATATTTTCTTTCCCTATTCATTGGTAATTATTATTACCCTATTGAATGTCATGTTATGAGATAACATGTGGATAAAAAATGTGTGTGTGTATGTGTGAGTGTGTGTGTGTGTGCGTGTGCGTGTGCGTGTGCGTGTGCGTGTGTGTGTGTGTGCGTGTGCGTGTGCGTGTGCGTGCGTGTGTGTGTGTGTGTGTGTGTGTGTGTGTGTGTGTGTGTGTGTGTGCGTGCGCGCGTGCGTGCGCGCGCGCGTGCGTGTGTGTGTGTGCGCGTGTGTGTATGTGTGCATATATATATATTTTTTTTTTTAAAATTTTTTTTTTTTTAATTTTTTTATAATTTTTTTTTATTATTATTATTTTTTTAATTGTGTTTTTTTCTTGCATGTTTCTGATTTCTTTTGTCTGTTTTGATTGTAGTTTATTTGTGTGGTTGTTTATCGTTTAATTTATGTTTGCTTGCTTGCTTTGTACGAGGACCTGATGAAAAAAAGCCATATTTTGTGCTTATTTAGTTATCCTCAATAAACATTCGAGTTTCGAGTTTCTCTCTTTCTCTCTCTTTCAGTCTCACCAGAGCCAAGGAACAAGGTCTGATGCAGTATCTGACCCGGAAGTGGTTGGCTCCAAGGTCAAACTGTCCTGGGAACGAGGCCCACGTGAAGACGGTGACCCTTGACCTGGTTCTGACCTCTGTCGTCATGGCAGCAGGGGGCATCATGCTGGCTGTACTTGTGCTAATTGTGGAGTGTGTCCTGGCACGATGCTAGAACAATTAAGATATAATTGTCACGCTCACAGGATCAATCCAGGAGGATTGCTAATTGTGGAGTGTGTCCTGGCACGATGCTAGAACAATTAAGGTATAATTGTCACGCTCACAGGATCAATCCAGGAGGATTGCTAATTGTGGAGTGTGTCCTGGCACGATGCTAGAACAATTAAGGTATAATTGTCACGCTCACAGGATCAATCCAGGAGGATTGCTAATTGTGGAGTGTGTCCTGGCACGATGCTAGAACAATTAAGGTATACTTGTCACGCTCACAGGATCAATCCAGGAGGATTGCTAATTGTGGAGTGTGTCCTGGCACGATGCTAGAACAATTAAGGTATACTTGTCACACTCACAGGATCAATCCAGGAGGATCTATCCCGAGAGCGGACAGGCTCTAAGGGAAGAACACACAAATCCACAAGCGCGCCCCTCGCACACACCAGTCCAGGCAAAGAAGTACAATTATAACACAGACACTTATTTCACATTCATACACACATAAACAAATATATACAAGTCTTAGAGAATGAAATGAGTGGGGATGAGGACAAGAACGGGTCTAGCTGTTTAGACAGAACAAAAAGAATGATGATGACAAATCCTAAAGATTTCCAAACTATTCCCTCCCTTCCCAACCAATAATACACAAAACCTACAGGGTCACCTGGGGAAGAAGGAAGATAAAAAGGACTCGATGAAGGACTGATGCCACAACTAAATAAATTCACGATTACTGCACAAAATAGTTCATTCTCAAAGACCCTAAGAACTAGTCGCCCCATCAATCAGTCCACGCTCAACCACCCCCACAACCCCCACAGACACACGCTCCACGTAAGGACCCAAATCAGCGCTGAAAGCAGATACACCCTTATGAGTGCCTCTCCAAATCACATGTGGGGGGTTAAAGTTGAGGGGTGGTGAGAAACTAAAGGGGCGACAACTACACTACAATTACTTCCCCAAAGTGCCAGCCTAACAATTAATTCTTCTTTACATGAAAAGTTTACATTTCACTCAAGAGCCTTGAATCCTTCCTGATATTATATTACTATTCCATACTCAAAACATTAAATCATCATGATTCAACGCACGTGCATGCGCGCGCGCACAAGCACACACATACACACACACACATACACACACACACACACACACACACACACACACACACACACACACACACGCACGCACACACACGCACGCACGCACACGCACGCACGCACGCACACGCACACGCACGCACACACACACACACACACACACACACACACACACACACACACACACACACACACACACACACACACACACAAATAAATGAATAGTAACCCGAATCCTGAAGGCGCGAGGTACATGGCAGGGATCCTTGGTCGTCACCTACACCACCTGTTCTGGGAACGCCCACAGCGCAGGGAGAGACGAAGAGGATTCGACAACCACGTCAACAGCAGTGTGTGGTTTCCCCGTCCACGTGGATTCCAGTCATCTCGTCCACATGGATTCCTGCCCCCTCCTGTCCTTGGGCGTCAATTTCCTCCTTGGGCTTCAGGCCGTAATTTGGCCATGGTTCTAATCCATAAACTAGAAGACTAACAATGAGAGAAGAGAACTGTGGAAGAAACAGTCTTATTGTCTGTTTTTTCTTAGAAAAGATACGGAGGAGACCTGCTCACTTTTTTTCTTTTTCTTTTTTTAAAATTTGTATTTATTTTCCCAGGTTTTCCCTCACTTTTTTCAATGTCCATAGTTTTTTTAATTTTATATCAAACATAGTTGGTCTGCTAGTTGAAAACAAAGAAGAAAAGAATATTAGTATTCAAGTCGTTACATTTATAATGAAGAAACACAAAAACAAAACTATGAAAATCCTACAATGGAACTGCCGTTCTATAACGAAAAATATATATTACTTAAACCAATATTTATCATCAAATTATGTTCAAGTGCTCTTACTACAATCATTGAATGTAAACAGTGATAATTTGCCTCAGCTGCCTGGATATCACCACCCTCCAGTGTATGAACAGTGCTCAGACCGTGTTCAAACTGCCATATATATAAAAGAAGATCTAGATCATTGTATAAGGACACCACCAATATCTAATGCAATTCCATCTGCTTCATGCTGTTCCGTTATGGTAAAATTTCCATCAAATTTAATTTTAAATTTTGCTTCAGTTTATCTTCCAAAAGGTCCTGATAATGAAAACACTGAATGGTTGAGAGACTTTCAAGATCAGCGGGATAAATGGGTGATAGGGGGTGATTTTAATGCTCATGCGCCTTTTTGGGACAATAATTGTTCATTTGTTTCTAACAATCGTTTATTAGATAATATTGCAGATTCTGTACTTTTTGGGACAATAATTGTTCATTTGTTTCTAACAATCGTTTATTAGATAATATTGCAGATTCTGTTCTATATTTACTAAACAATGGCAATATTACTCGTATTCCCGATATAGCTACCCATAATCCCTCAGCCATTGATCTAACATTTGCATCTCCATCACTGACACTGAATTGTTCATGGGAAACAGGAGAAGATTCGTTAGGATCTGACCATGTTCCCACAACTATATCTTTAAATGATAAAATAGAAAATACAGACATTTTTTAAGAAGATATTATTCCAAAATATAATTACAAAAGTGCAGATTGGTCACTTTTCAAAAACAGTCTCAAGAACATGGATATAGAGTATTCATCAATGAATAATATTGATGATCAATGGGATAAATTTTGTAAAAGTGTTCTAGCAGCAGCAGATAAATCTATCCCAAAGATAAAAAAACACAAAATCAAAAACAAACACCGGAAATGTTTGGTGGAACAAAGAATGCGAAACTGCAAATGAAAAGAAAAAAGAAAGATTTAGGGCATATTGCAAAAAGAGATCAGCAAGCAATCACAAAAAAATGAAAGAGGCTGGTAAGGAAAGTGATGACGTAATAGAAAATGCACAGATACAACACTGGAATGTCTTTTGCAACACTGATGTTAAAGATTGTAAAGATATAGGGAAAGTATGGGAAGAACTAAAACTTATGAAAAATGGATTTACATCACCTCAGTATCCTATAAAAATAAATAACAATAATCTTCCTAATGCTCAAGAGGAGGCAGAAGCCTTTGTAGACATGTTTGCCAATGTTAGCTGCCCTGAGGGTCTGACAGATGCTGACAGAAATGATAGAGAACACGAGGAAAATTATGAAGGATATGGCGATCCAACACCAGACAATAGCAATTGTATTAATGCTCCGATCACTATTCAAGAACCAAAAGAAGCCATAAGATCAATCCCCATCAGAAAATCATCAGTTGGTTTAGATGCAATATCCAATCAGATGCTAAGAAATTTACCAGAACATTTTATTATTTTTCTTCACGCCTTATTTAGTACATGCTGGAGCAATGGTGAAATGCCAAAAATATGGAAACAGACAATCGTTGTTCCGATTCACAAACAAGGCAAGTGTAATAATGACATTAAAAATTATAGGCCAACTGCATTAACATCACATGTATGCAAACTTTCAGAGAAAATTGTTTTGAACAGACTTGTGGATTATTGTGAAAAAATGACGTAATTCCTATTAATCAAGCTGGCTTTCGTAAAGGGCGATCAACGACGGAAATGTTAGTAAAATTGTCCACAAACATAAAGAAACAATTTGCTAGACGTAAATGTGTATTAGCCACTTTTTTCGACATAAACAAAGCTTACGATCAAGTGTGGCATTTCCAGCTCTTGAATAAACTTAAAAAACATTGGTCTATCTGGAAACGTATTCAATTATGTAAAAGATTTTCTGAGAGACAGGGTAATTCAAACTAGAATAGGAACATCATATTCAACGAAAAGAAATTTATCGATGGGAATCCCTCAAGGGTCAGTTTTAGCTCCTCTTCTTTTCACCATATTAATGTATGATCTGCCAAATAAGTTATCAAATAACGTTGTATTAGTTCAATACGCAGATGACATATGCCTGTGGATGGAGGTAACTCTAAAAAAAAAGAAAACACCACAGCGTAGCATAAACCACAACAAAAAAATATATCAACGAGAGCTTGACAAAATGGAGAATTATATGAAGTTAAATGGATTAAGCTTATCTACTGAAAAAACAAATATTGTTCTCTTTAATAGTGGTTCTAATCCGGATAAAATGCCCACATTTACATTGGGTAACACGCCTCTTAAATATGTTACCAAAGTTAAATTTTTAGGAGTTTATTTCACGTCAAAATTAACATGGAACGTTCATATTGAATATTTATTAACAAAGACGCGAAAAACGTTGAATTTTCTTAAAGTTGTATCTAAACAAAAATGGGGACAAGATTCATCTACGTTGATAACTCTGTGTAAAGCTTTAATGAGATCGAAATTAACATATGCACAAGAAATAGTTTTTAGCGCTCCAAACTATTTGTTGAAAAAACTACAAAGCATTGAATGCAAGGCTTTAAAAATAGCACTAGGTCTCCCAGTCTCCTAGGTCTCGTCGTCAACTCGTACATATTATGAGGCTCAAATGCTTCTATTAGAAGAATACAGAGACTTGGCATGTTGTAAATTTGTCTTAAAAAATGCAGTTGTTAGAACACATATTGCTTCAGAAATAAAAATCAGGTCAGATATTGATTTTCCTAAAAGAGCTAAGACAATATCTTCTCAAGTCACTTTAGCTACATACACATCAAAAACTATAACTGACTCTGGTCTTTCCACTGACACAGGTGCTGTATCTGTTAGACCATCAGTTTTTCCTATACCACCATGGGAACTCCACAAAGCGCATTTTGATATTGACCACACAAATAATTATAAAAAAGATGAAAACATCAATATGCTAGCAAGCTATGCCAAATGTCATATTGAAGAAAACTACGCCAATTATTTAAAAATATACACTGATGGTTCATGCATAGATAGAAAAACAGGATGTGCATTCTTAATACCAGACATAAAAATAGAGAAATCATTTTATATTGGTTTAAACAAATCGATATTTACAGCAGAATTAACTGCAGTACTTATGGCGTTACATTATCTTATTAGCTTTCCAAAAAATATATTTCAAGTTATTTTCTGTGTAGATTCAAAATCAGTTCTTCAGGCATTAAAAACATTACAGCTACACACTAGACCTGAAATGATTATTGAAGTCAGTTGTTTGATACACATGCTTATTGTACGAGGTACTCAATTAACATTTTGCTGGATCCCATCTCATTGCTCTTTTTATTACAATGAAAAGGTAGACAGGGCAGCAAAACATGGAGCTAAACATGGTTTTCATTCTGAATGCCTTGATTTCCCCCTATCTCTGCACGAACAGTGCAACTGAAGTTGCACATTTGGAAAAAATTCAAATATAACATTGAAAATCGCGATAATCAAGAACAATTCGATATTAAAGGTATTAAACATAATTTTAGTGTCAGTAGAAAGTTACTTGCTTTAATGTATAAATGGAAACTAGATGCCTTTAAAACAAAATACGTTAAAAGCATAGTTTGCATATGTGGAAACAAAATAACTAATAGTCATATTCTATCATGTAATGACCTAAAGACATTTATTACTGTCTTGTTGCAAACTAGCGCTTGTAGTATTTTTAAATCAACAGCCTGAACGTACAAGTTTTTCGTTAATTTAGAAAGCAGTCCAATAGGGAAGTACTTGTAAATAATATCCATTATATTACTATTAGGTGGGTTATGATATTGTTGTTTTTGTTGGTTTTTGTTGTTGTTGGTTTTTTGTTTTGTTTTTTGTTTTCCATTATCTTAGAACTCGGTTGCATAGATAATTATTTGTAATTTGCTTCTATTGCTATTATTGGATGATGGGCGGGGGGGGGGGGGGGGGATGTGTGTCGGGGGGGGGGGGGGGGGGTAATGTTGGGTTTTGTTTTCCAGTTGGGGTGGTTTTTGTTTGTACTGTTACTGGTTTTATTCCTATCTTATGTGGTTTATGTATTATTTCTACAGTTCAATCCTATCCATTCACATTGATTGTGCATACACCTGCATGCACCCACTTTGATATTTCACAAACATATACACAAATTCACATGCACGCAACCACTTTAACATGCATACATTTTTTTTTGTTATATATTTTTTTTTTAATTGATTGATTTTTTTATATTTGTTTGGGGGTTTATCACGAGAAGTGGATAGACGTTAAATGAAAGACACACACACACAAACCGTAGACACTATTACAATGTAAACCCTTCATAATCAAATATGATAAGTTTCCCAAATTATTATTAACCACTATATCATACACAAACCCTTTAGATAGAGCAGTAAAGACTGAGGCTGAGAACAAAGTCCTTTAGATAGAGCAGTAAAGATTGAGGCTGAGAACAAAGTCCTTTAGATAGAGCAGTAAAGACTGAGGCTGAGAACAAAGTCCTTTAGATAGAGCAGTAAAGGGTGAGGTTGAGAACAAAGTCCTTTAGATAGAGCAGTAAAGAGTGAGGTTGAGAACAACGTCCTTTAGATAGAGCAGTGTAAAGGGTGAGGTTGAGAACAAAGTCCTTTAGATAGAACAGTAAAGAGTGAGGTTGAGAACAAAGTCCTTTAGATAGAGCAGTAAAGGGTGAGGTTCAGAACAAAGTGCTTTACATAGAGCAGTAAAGAGTGAGGTTGAGAACAAAGTCCTTTAGGTAGAGCAGTAAAGGGTGAGGTTGAGAACAAAGTCCTTTAGATAGAGCAGTAAAGAGTGAGGTTGAGAACAAAGTCCTTTAGATAGAGCAGTAAAGAGTGAGGTTGAGAACAAAGTCCTTTAGATAGAGCAGTAAAGGGTGAGGTTGAGAACAAAGTCATTTAGATAGAGCAGTAAAGACTGAGGTTGAGAACAAAGTCCTTTAGGTAGAGCAGTAAAGACTGAGGTTGAGAACAAAGTCCTTTAGATAGAGCAGTAAAGAGTGAGGTTGAGAACAAAGTCCTTTAGATAGAGCAGTAAAGGGTGAGGTTGAGAACAAAGTCCTTTAGAGTAGAGCAGTAAAGAGTGAGGTTGAGAACAAAGTCCTTTAGATAGAGCAGTAAAGAGTGAGGTTGAGAACAAAGTCCTTTAGATAGAGCAGTAAAGACTGAGGTTGAGAACAAAGTCCTTTAGATAGAGCAGTAAAGACTGAGGTTGAGAACAAAGTCCTTTAGATAGAGCAGTAAAGAGTGAGGTTGAGAACAAAGTCCTTTAGATAGAGCAGTAAAGAGTGAGGTTGAGAACAAAGTCCTTTAGATAGAGCAGTAAAGACTGAGGTTGAGAACAAAGTCCTTTAGATAGAGCAGTAAAGAGTGAGGTTGAGAACAAAGTCCTTTAGATAGAGCAGTAAAGAGGGTGAGGTTGAGAACAAAGTCCTTTAGATAGAGCAGTAAAGACAGTGAGGTTGAGAACAAAGTCCTTTAGATAGAGCAGTAAAGAGTGAGGTTGAGAACAAAGTCCTTTAGATAGAGCAGTAAAGAGTGAGGTTGAGAACAAAGTCCTTTAGATAGAGCAGTAAAGAGTGAGGTTGAGAACAAAGTCCTTTAGATAGAGCAGTAAAGAGTGAGGTTGAGAACAAAGTCCTTTAGGTAGAGCAGTAAAGAGTGAGGTTGAGAACAAAGTCCTTTAGATAGAGCAGTAAAGACATAGGTGAGGTTGAGAACAAAGTCCTTTAGATAGAGCAGTAAAGACTGAGGTTGAGAACAAAGTCCTTTAGATAGGCAGTAAAGAGTGAGGTTGAGAACAAAGTCCTTTAGATAGAGCAGTAAAGAGTGAGGTTGAGAACAAAGTCCTTTAGATAGAGCAGTAAAGAGTGAGGTTGAGAACAAAGTCCTTTAGATAGAGCAGTAAAGACATGAGGTTGAGAACAAAGTCCTTTAGATAGAGCAGTAAAGAGTGAGGTTGAGAACAAAGTCCTTTAGATAGAGCAGTAAAGAGTGAGGTTGAGAACAAAGTCCTTTAGATAGAGCAGTAAAGAGTGAGGTTGAGAACAAAGTCCTTTAGATAGAGCAGTAAAGACATAGGTTGAGAACAAAGTCCTTTAGGTAGAGCAGTAAAGAGTGAGGTTGAGAACAAAGTCCTTTAGATAGAGCAGTAAAGACTGAGGTTGAGAACAAAGTCCTTTAGATAGAGCAGTAAAGACATGAGGTTGAGAACAAAGTCCTTTAGATAGAGCAGTAAAGACTGAGGTTGAGAACAAAGTCCTTTAGAACAAAGTCCTTTAGGTAGAGCAGTAAAGACTGAGGTTGAGAACAAAGTCCTTTAGATAGAGCAGTAAAGACATAGGTTGAGAACAAAGTCCTTTAGGTAGAGCAGTAAAGGGTGAGGTTGAGAACAAAGTCCTTTAGATAGAGCAGTAAAGAGTGAGGTTGAGAACAAAGTCCTTTAGATAGAGCAGTAAAGACATAGGTTGAGAACAAAGTCCTTTAGGTAGAGCAGTAAAGGGTGAGGTTGAGAACAAAGTCCTTTAGATAGAGCAGTAAAGACATAGGTTGAGAACAAAGTCCTTTAGATAGAGCAGTGAGGTTGAGAACAAAGTCCTTTAGATAGAGCAGTAAAGACATGAGGTTGAGAACAAAGTCCTTTAGATAGAGCAGTAAAGAGTGAGGTTGAGAACAAAGTCCTTTAGGTAGAGCAGTAAAGAATGAGGTTGAGAACAAAGTCCTTTAGATAGAGCAGTAAAGACATATGTTGAGAACAAAGTCCTTTAGGTAGAGCAGTAAAGGGTGAGGTTGAGAACAAAGTCCTTTAGATAGAGCAGTAAAGACATAGGTTGAGAACAAAGTCCTTTAGATAGAGCAGTAAAGAGTGAGGTTGAGAACAAAGTCCTTTAGATAGAGCAGTAAAGAGTGAGGTTGAGAACAAAGTCCTTTAGAAGAGCAGTAAAGGGTGAGGTTGAGAACAAAGTCCTTTAGGTAGAGCAGTAAAGACATAGGTTGAGAACAAAGTCCTTTAGATAGAGCAGTAAAGACATATGTTGAGAACAAAGTCCTTTAGGTAGAGCAGTAAAGAGGGTGAGGTTGAGAACAAAGTCCTTTAGATAGAGCAGAAAAGGGTGAGGTTGAGAACAAAGTCCTTTAGATAGAGCAGTAAAGACTGAGGTTGAGAACAAAGTCCTTTAGATAGAGCAGTAAAGACATAGGTTGAGAACATAGTCCTTTAGATAGAGCAGTAAAGGGTGAGGTTGAGAACAAAGTCCTTTAGGTAGAGCAGTAAAGAATGAGGTTGAGAACAAAGTCCTTTAGATAGAGCAGTAAAGACATAGGTTGAGAACAAAGTCCTTTAGATAGAGCAGTAAAGACTGAGGTTGAGAACAAAGTCCTTTAGATAGAGCAGTAAAGAGTGAGGTTGAGAACAAAGTCCTTTAGATAGAGCAGTAAAGAGTGAGGTTGAGAACAAAGTCCTTTTTAGATAGAGCAGTAAAGAGCAGTAAAGGGTGAGGTTGAGAACAAAGTCCTTTAGGTAGAGCAGTAAAGACAGGTGAGGTTGAGAACAAAGTCCTTTAGATAGAGCAGTAAAGACTGAGGTTGAGAACAAAGTCCTTTAGATAGAGCAGTAAAGGGTGAGGTTGAGAACAAAGTCCTTTAGGTAGAGCAGTAAAGACTGAGGTTGAGAACAAAGTCCTTTAGATAGAGCAGTAAAGGGTGAGGTTGAGAACAAAGTCCTTTAGATAGAGCAGTAAAGGGTGAGGTTGAGAACAAAGTCCTTTAGATAGAGCAGTAAAGACTGAGGTTGAGAACAAAGTCCTTTAGATAGAGCAGTAAAGGGTGAGGTTGAGAACAAAGTCCTTTAGGTAGAGCAGTAAAGACATGAGGTTGAGAACAAAGTCCTTTAGATAGAGCAGTAAAGAGTGAGGTTGAGAACAAAGTCCTTTAGATAGAGCAGTAAAAAGAGCAGTGAGGTTGAGAACAAAGTCCTTTAGATTAAAGACTGAGGTTGAAGAGCAGTAAAGACATAGGTTGAGAACAAAGTCCTTTAGATAGAGCAGTAAAGGGTGAGGTTGAGAACAAAGTCCTTTAGATAGAGCAGTAAAGACTGAGGTTGAGAACAAAGTCCTTTAGATAGAGCAGTAAAGACATAGGTTGAGAACAAAGTCCTTTAGGTAGAGCAGAAAAGGGTGAGGTTGAGAACAAAGTCCTTTAGGTAGAGCAGTAAAGACATAGGTTGAGAACAAAGTCCTTTAGATAGAGCAGTAAAGACTGAGGTTGAGAACAAAGTCCTTTAGATAGAGCAGTAAAGAGTGAGGTTGAGAACAAAGTCCTTTAGGTAGAGCAGTAAAGGTGTGAGGTTGAGAACAAAGTCCTTTAGATAGAGCAGTAAAGAGTGAGTCCTTTGTTGAGAACAAAGTCCTTTAGGTAGAGCAGTAAAGAGTGAGGTTGAGAACAAAGTCCTTTAGATAGAGCAGTAAAGGGTGAGGTTGAGAACAAAGTCCTTTAGATAGAGCAGTAAAGACAGGGAGGTTGAGAACAAAGTCCTTTAGGTAGAGCAGTAAAGGGTGAGGTTGAGAACAAAGTCCTTTAGATAGAGCAGTAAAGACTGAGGTTGAGAACAAAGTCCTTTAGATAGAGCAGTAAAGACATAAGTTGAGAACAAAGTCCTTTAGATAGAGCAGTAAAGTGTGAGGTTGAGAACAAAGTCCTTTAGTTAGAGCAGTAAAGGGTGAGGTTGAGAACAAAGTCCTTTAGATAGAGCAGTAAAGGGTGAGGTTGAGAACAAAGTCCTTTAGATAGAGCAGTAAAGGGTGAGGTTGAGAACAAAGTCCTTTAGATAGAGCAGTAAAGACATAGGTTGAGAACAAAGTCCTTTAGATAGAGCAGAAAAGGGTGAGGTTGAGAACAAAGTCCTTTAGGTAGAGCAGTAAAGAGTGAGGTTGAGAACAAAGTCCTTTAGATAGAGCAGTAAAGAGTGAGGTTGAGAACAAAGTCCTTTAGTTAGAGCAGTAAAGAGGTGAGGTCCTTGAGAACAACAGTCCTTTATGTTAGAACAATAAAGAGTGATAGAGCAGGATTGAGCTGAGAACAAAGTCCTTTAGATAGAGCAGAAAAGGGTGAGTGAGAACAAAGTCCTTTAGTGAGGTTGAGGTTGAGAACAAAGTCCTTTAGATAGAGCAGTAAAGAGTGAGGTTGAGAACAAAGTCCTTTAGATAGAGCAGTAAAGGGTGAGGTTGAGAACAAAGTCCTTTAGATAGAACAGTAAAGAGTGAGGTGAGAACAAAGTCCTTTGAGAACAAAGTCCCTTTAGATAGGTTGAGAACAAAGTCCTTTAGATAGAACAGTAAAGGGTGAGGTTGAGAACAAAGTCCTTTTAGAACAGTAAAGAGTGATAGAACAAAGCAGTAGAAGAAAATGGTGAGGTTGAGAACAAAGTCCTTTAGCAGTAAAGGGTAGAGCAGTAAAGAGACTGAGGTTGAGAACAAAGTCCTTTAGGTAGAGCAGTAAAGTGTGAGGTTGAGAACAAAGTCCTTTAGATAGAGCAGTAAAGACATAGGTTGAGAACAAAGTCCTTTAGATAGAGCAGTAAAGAGTGAGGTTGAGAACAAAGTCCTTTAGGTAGAGCAGTAAAGAGCAGTAAAGGTTGAGAACAAAGTCCTTTAGGTAGAGCAGTAAAGACTGAGGTTGAGAACAAAGTCCTTTAGATAGAGCAGTAAAGACATAGGTTGAGAACAAAGTCCTTTAGATAGAGCAGTAAAGACATAGGTTGAGAACAAAGTCCTTTAGAGAACAACGTCCTTTAGATAGAGCAGTAAAGGGTGAGGTTGAGAACAAAGTCCTTTAGATAGAGCAGTAAAGACTGAGGTTGAGAACAAAGTCCTTTAGATAGAGCAGTAAAGGGTGAGGTTGAGAACAAAGTCCTTTAGATAGAGCAGTAAAGAGTGAGGTTGAGAACAAAGTCCTTTAGATAGAACAGTAAAGAGTGAGGTTGAGAACAAAGTCCAGAAAAGGGTGAGGTTGAGAACAAAGTCCTTTAGATAGAACAGTAAAGATTGAGGCTGAGAACAAAGTCCTTTAGGTAGAGCAGTAAAGAGTGAGGTTGAGAACAAAGTCCTTTAGGTAGAGCAGTAAAGGGTGAGGTTGAGAACAAAGTCCTTTAGATAGAGCAGTAAAGACTGAGGTTGAGAACAAAGTCCTTTAGGTAGAGCAGTAAAGTGTGAGGTTGAGAACAAAGTCCTTTAGGTAGAGCAGTAAAGAGTGAGGTTGAGAACAAAGTCCTTTAGGGCATTTGGTCAAGGAACTCGGCTCTAAAAATGCAGACGATTTTAGAGTCAGGTATTAGAGCAATATGAGAGAGAGAGAGAGAGAGAGGTGTAGGAGAGAGAGAGAGATGAGAGAGAGAGAGAGAGAGAGAGAGAGAGAGAGAGAGAGAGAGAGAGAGAGATAGCAGAAGTTTCCTCTCCCTAATCCTGCCAAAGGTCAGTGCTTGGATTAGCACACTGCAACTGTGAGTGGCGATAATCCGCCCTAATCCTAATCCAGAATAGTACAACAGATAGGCTTTGTTCTAATCCATTGAAGGCCCGGTGTTCAGCATATGGCCGGTGACGATAGTGTATCACAGCTGTCGCTCACTGTGTCAGTGGAGTGTCAGTGGTGTTCAGCATATGGCCGGTGACGATAGTGTATCACAGCTGTCGTTCACTGTGTCAGTAGCGTGTCAGTGCAGTGACATAAAACACGCACACTGTGTCAGTGGAGTGTCAGTGGAGTGTCAGTGGAGTGTCAGTGGAGTGTCAGTGGAGTGTCAGTGGAGTGTCAGTGCAGTGACACAAAAGCCGCACACTCCGTGTGCGGCGCAAAGTTGCTGTTGCCACATTGCACTTCGGGCAAAGTGAAACGGGCACAAAATGTGAACATTTTGAACTTGGGTCAAAATGAAACGTGGACAAAATGTGGACACGAGAGTTGTGGGCCTACTACTGATGTGTGGGCAACACAGCTGACAATTTGGTGAAGGGACATTAGGCCCTGGTGAAGGGACAATAGACCTTGGTGAAGGGACAATAGGCCCTGGTGAAGGGACAATTTGGTGAAGGGACATTAGGCCCTGGTGAAGGGACAATAGACCTTGGTGAAGGGACATTAGGCCCTGGTGAAGGGACAATAGGCCTTGGTGAAGGGACAATAGGCCCTGGTGAAGGGACAAAGACCTTGGTGAAGGGACAATAGGCCTTGGTGAAGGGACAATAGGCCTTGGTGAAGGGACAATAGGCCTTGGTGAAGGGACAATAGGCCCTGGTGAAGGGACAATAGGCTCTGGTGAAGGGACAATAGGCCTTGGTGAAGGGACAATAAGCCTTGGTGAATTGACAATAGGGACACTAGACCTTTTTGAAGGGACAATCGGCCTTGGTGAAGGGACAATTTGGTGAAAGGACAATAGGCCTTGGTGAAGGGACAATAGGCCTTGGTGAAGGGACAATAGGCCTTGGTGAAGGGACAATAGGCCCTGGTGAAGGGACAATTTGGTGAAGGGACAATTTGGTGAAGGGACAATTTGGTGAAGGGACAATAGGCCCTGGTGAAGGGACAATAGGCCTTGGTGAAGGGACAATAGGCCTTGGTGAAGGGACAATCGGCCCTGGTGAAGGGACAATAGGCCTTGGTGAAGGGACAATAGGCCCTGGTGAAGGGACAATTTGGTGAAGGAACAATAGGCCTTGGTGAAGGGACAATAGGCCTCGGTGAAGGGACAATAGGCCTTGGTGAAGTGACAATAGGCCCTGGTGAAGGGACAATAGGCCCTGGTGAAGGGACAATAGGCCTTGGTGAAGGGACAATAAGCCTTGGTGAAGGGACAATAGGGACACTAGACCTTTTTGAAGGGACAATCGGCCTTGGTGAAGGGACAATTTGGTGAAAGGACAATAGGCCTTGGTGAAGGGACAATAGGCCCTAGTGAAGGGACAATAGGCCTTGGTGAAGGGACAATAGGCCTTGGTGAAGGGACAATAGGCCTTGGTGAAGGGACAATAGGCCCTGGTGAAGGGACAATAGGCCTTGGTGAAGGGACAATAGGCCTTGGTGAAGGGACAATAGGCCTTGGTGAAGGGACAATAGGCCTTGGTGAAGGGACAATAGGCCTTGGTGAAGGGACAATAGGCCCTGGTGAAGGGACAATAGGCCTTGGTGAAGGGACAATAGGCCTTGGTGAAGGGACAATAGGCCTTGGTGAAGGGACAATAGGCCTTGGTGAAGGGACAATAGGCCTTGGTGAAGGGACAATAGGCCTTGGTGAAGGGACAATAGGCCTTGGTGAAGGGACAATAGGCCTTGGTGAAGTGACAATAGGCCCTGGTGAAGGGACAATATGGTGAAGGGACAATAGGCCCTGGTGAAGGGACAATTTGGTGAAGGGACAATAGGCTCTAGTGAAGGGACAATAGGCCTTGGTGAAGGGACAATAGGCCCTAGTGAAGACACAATAGGCCTTGGTGAAGGGACAATAGGCCCTGGTGAAGGGACAATAGGCCTTGGTGAAGGGACAATAGGCCTTGGTGAAGGGACAATATGGTGAAGGGACAATAGGCCCTGGTGAAGGGACAATAGGCCTTGGTGAAGGGACAATAGGCCCTAGTGAAGACACAATAGGCCTTGGTGAAGGGACAATAGGCCTTGGTGAAGGAACAATAGGCCTTGGTGAAGGGACAATTTGGTGAAGGGACAATATGCCCTAGTGAAGGGACAATAGGCCTTGGTGAAGGGACAATTTGGTGAAGGGACAATATGCCCTAGTGAAGGGACAATAGGCTTTGGTGAAGGGACAATAGTCCCTAGTGAAGACACAATAGACCTTGGTGAAGGGACAATATGCCCTAGTGAAGGGACAATAGGCCTTGGTGAAGGGACAATAGGCCCTAGTGAAGACACAATAGGCCTTGGTGAAGGGACAATAGGCCTTGGTGAAGGGACAATATGCCCTAGTGAAGGGACAATAGGCCTTGGTGAAGGAACAATACGCCTCAGTGAAGGGACAATAGGCCTTGGTGAAGGGACAATAGGCCCTGGTGAAGGGACAATAGGCCTTGGTGAAGGGACAATAGGCCTTGGTGAAGGGACAATAGGCCTTGGTGAAGGGACAATAGGCCCTGGTGAAGGGACAATAGGCCTTGGTGAAGGGACAATAGGCCTTGGTGAAGGGACAATAGGCCCTGGTGAAGGGACAATAGGCCTTGGTGAAGGGACAATAGGCCTTGGTGAAGGGACAATAGGCCTTGGTGAAGGGACAATATGCCCTGGTGAAGGGACAATAGGCCTTGGTGAAGGAACAATAGGCCTCAGTGAAGGGACAGGTCTGGGGAATGGACAAATGAATGCAATTATTACAAGTTGTCAACCGAAGTTGTTTTCGTCTGACAGGGTGAGTGTTGGGATCACACTAGAACACACGTTGGAAATGCACGAGACTAGTGTGCAGAACACAATGTATTGGAAATGCACGAGACTAGGGTGCAGAACACAATGTATTGGAAATGCACGAGACTAGGGTGCAGAACACAATGTATTGGAAATGCACTAGACTAGGGTGCAGAACACAATGTATTGGAAATGCACTAGACTAGGGTGCAGAACACAATGTATTGGAAATGCACTAGACTAGGGTGCAGAACACAATGTATTGGAAATGCACTAGACTAGGGTGCAGAACACAAAGTATTGGAAATGCACTAGACTAGGGTGCAGAACACAAAGTATTGGAAATGCACTAGACTAGGGTGCAGAACACACAAGTATTGGAAATGCACTAGACTAGTGTTCAGAACATGTTGCTAAGCACACTACAGGCATAAAGCTCCAGCTGAATGTTGCTAAGCACACTACAGGCACATTGAGAAAGCTCCATCTGTATGTTGCTAAGCTCACTACAGGCATAACGCTCCAGCTGAATGTTGCTAAGCTCACTACAGGCATAAAGCTCCAGCTGAATGTTGCTAAGCTCACTACAGGCATAACGCTCCATCTGAATGTTGCTAAGCACAGTACAGGCATAACGCTCCAGCTGAATGTTGCTAAGCACACTATAGGCATAACGCTCCAGCTGAATGTTGCTAAGCTCACTACAGGCATGAAGCTCCAGCTGAATGTTGCTAAGCACACTACAGGCACATTGAGAAAGCTCCATCTGAATGTTGCTAAGCTCACTACAGGCATAAAGCTCCAGCTGAATGTTGCTAAGCTCACTACAGGCATAACGCTCCATCTGAATGTTGCTAAGCACACTACAGGCATAACGCTCCAGCTGAATGTTGCTAAGCACACTACAGGCATAACGCTCCAGCTGAATGTTGCTAAGCTCACTACAGGCATGAAGCTCCAGCTGAATGTTGCTAAGCACACTGCAGGCATAAAGCTCCAGCTGAATGTTGCTAAGCACACTACAGGCATAAAGCTCCAGCTGAATGTTGCTAAGCACACTACAGGCATAAAGCTCCAGCTGAATGTTGCTAAGCACACTACAGGCATAACGCTCCATCTGAATGTTGCTAAGCACACTACAGGCATAACGCTCCAGCTGAATGTTGCTAAGCACACTACAGGCATAAAGCTCCAGCTGAATGTTGCTAAGCACACTACAGGCATAAAGCTCCATCTGAATGTTGCTAAGCACACTACAGGCATAACGCTCCAGCTGAATGTTGCTAAGCACACTACAGGCATAAAGCTCCAGCTGAATGTTGCTAAGCACACTACAGGCATAACGCTCCATCTGAATGTTGCTAAGCACACTACAGGCATAGCGCTCCATCTGAATGTTGCTAAGCACACTACAGGCATAACGCTCCAGCTGAATGTTGCTAAGCACACTACAGGCATAACGCTCCATCTGAATGTTGCTAAGCACACTACAGGCATAACGCTCCAGCTGAATGTTGCTAAGCACACTACAGGCATAAAGCTCCAGCTGAATGCTGCTATGCACACAACAGGCATGAAGCTCCAGCTGAATGTTGCTAAGCACACTACAGGCACATTGAGAAAGCTCCATCTGAATGTTGCTAAGCTCACTACAGGCATAACGCTCCATCTGAATGTTGCTAAGCACACTACAGGCATAACGCTCCATCTGAATGTTGCTAAGCACACTACAGGCACATTGAGAAAGCTCCATCTGAATGTTGCTAAGCTCACTACAGGCATAACGCTCCATCTGAATGTTGCTAAGCACACTACAGGCACATTGAGAAAGCTCCATCTGGACGTTGCTAAGCTCACTACAGGCATAACGCTCCATCTGAATGTTGCTAAGCACACTACAGGCATAACGCTCCATCTGAATGTTGCTAAGCACACTACAGGCATAGCGCTCCATCTGAATGTTGCTAAGCACACTACAGGCATAACGCTCCAGCTGAATGTTGCTAAGCACACTACAGGCATAACGCTCCATCTGAATGTTGCTAAGCACACTACAGGCATAACGCTCCAGCTGAATGTTGCTAAGCACACTACAGGCATAAAGCTCCAGCTGAATGCTGCTATGCACACAACAGGCATGAAGCTCCAGCTGAATGTTGCTAAGCACACTACAGGCATAACGCTCCATCTGAATGTTGCTAAGCACACTACAGGCATAACGCTCCAGCTGAATGTTGCTAAGCACACTACAGGCATAGCGCTCCATCTGAATGTTGCTAAGCACACTACAGGCATAACGCTCCATCTGAATGTTGCTAAGCACACTACAGGCATAACGCTCCAGCTGAATGTTGCTAAGCACACTACAGGCATAACGCTCCATCTGAATGTTGCTAAGCACACTACAGGCATAGCGCTCCATCTGAATGTTGCTAAGCTCACTACAGGCATAACGCTCCAGCTGAATGTTGCTAAGCACACTACAGGCATATAAAGCTCCAGCTGAATGCTGCTAAGCACAATGCTTCATTCATCCCCAGATCGCCTTTGCACATCAAGCTGAGAGGTTGCCTAGCTGAGAGAGAGCCACACAGAGAAAAGAAAACGATCTTCACTACAAGTACGGCGGTTGACTGACAGAGGAGTGGACACCACTTCTATTCTTTGGACCTCTTCTGCCAGCCCCGCCGCACGCCATCCTTTTCGTTGAGCTTGCTCCGAACTTGGGCCTTGAGGAGGAATTGGGATCACTTCACGACTATCTTCTGCTTCTGCTTCTGCTTCTGCCTCCACCAACGACGTCTCCTTCTGCTCTTCACTACACGTCGTTGGATCTATCTATGTGAGCATAAATAGGGTTCTAAGGTTTTGTTTTTTTCATTTGTTTTGCAGTTCGATGTGTTATTCGACTGCCTAGAGCTAGGGCCTGTAGGACGAGCCACAAAAGTGGTATCCCTGGGAGGAATGCGCCGGCCACCAGAGCCTTTGCACAGCAGGACTCCCAGGTCTAGGGACTAAGACCTTAGCTAGCTAGTTTTTACTGGTTTTTCACGTTTACTTCTTTCCTCCACTGTCTTTTTTTTGGACCGTTAGGTCGTTCACATCGGTCTATCAATACCCCCCACTCGTAGGCTTTTTGCCGGTGGGTACGGTCGTCACAGCATAGTTCCTGTAGGGTATTTCCTCTTTCTTTAGGGTTGTTCTGTTTTCGCCAGCCTCCTAAATTGTTGGAGGAGTTTGTGTGCGAGCCCAACAACATAAACAGTTCAGAATAAGTCTTTATAAAATGTAGGTGATTGTACCTTCTTTCTCTTTCACTCAAGTATTGATCCTGATCCTGATCCTCCGAAACACTAAATGTAACTTTAAATTCGTATTCGTGGATGTGTTTTCATCCTGGAGGTCTGACAGAGGCCTGAAGGCCGCCTTGTTCATCCCTGAAGGTCTGACAGAGGCCTGAAGGCCGCCCTGTTCATCCCTGGGGGTCTGACAGAGGCCTGAAGGCCACCTTGTTCATCCCTGGGGGTCTGACAAAGGCCTGAAGGCCGCCTTGTTCATCCCTGGGGTCTGACAGAGGCCTGAAGGCCGCCCTGTGCATCCCTGGAGGCCTGACAGAAGCCTGAAGGCCTATTTCATCCCTGGAGGCCTGAAGGTCGCCCTGTTCATCCCTGGAAGCCTTACGTGACAGAGAGCACCATGGGGGACACGGGGGAGAAAGACCCCTACATGACGGCCTACATCAATGCCCGCATGAAAAACCAGGTACACACACACACACACACACACACACACACACACACACACACACACACACACACACACACACACACACACACACACACACACACACACACATTGTTTTAATTGTAGTTATAAAGATGCAACTCTGTAGTCAGCACAGACATTGTTCAAGTATTGTTTTACATTGTAGTTATAAAGATGCAACTCTGTAGTCAGCACAGACATTGTTCAAGTATTGTTTTAATTGTAGTTATAAAGATGCAACTCTGTAGTCAGCACAGACATTGTTCAAGTATTGTTTTAATTGTAGTTATAAAGATGCAACTCTGTAGTCAGCACAGACATTGTTCAAGTATTGTTTTAATTGTAGTTATAAAGATGCAACTCTGTAGTAGTTCAAGTATTGTTTTAATTGTAGTTATGCAACTCTGTAGTCAGCACAGACATTTGTTCAAGTATTGTTTTAATTGTAGTTATAAAGATGCAACTCTGTAGTCAGCACAGACATTGTTCAAGTATTGTTTTAATTGTAGTTATAAAGATGCAACTCTGTAGTCACACAGCACAGACATTGTTCAAGTATTGTTTTAATTGTAGTTATAAAGATGCAACTCTGTAGTCAGCACAGACATTGTTCAAGTATTGTTTTAATTGTAGTTATAAAGATGCAACTCTGTAGTCAGCACAGACATTGTTCAAGTATTGTTTTAATTGTAGTTATAAAGATGCAACTCTGTAGTCAGCACAGACATTGTTCAAGTATTGTTTTAATTGTAGTTATAAAGATGCAACTCTGTAGTCAGCACAGACATTGTTCAAGTATTGTTTTAATTGTAGTTATAAAGATGCAACTCTGTAGTCAGCACAGACATTGTTCAAGTATTGTTTTAATTGTAGTTATAAAGATGCAACTCTGTAGTCAGCACAGACATTGTTCAAGTATTGTTTTAATTGTAGTTATAAAGATGCAACTCTGTAGTCAGCACAGACATTGTTCAAGTATTGTTTTAATTGTAGTTTATAAAGATGCAACTCTGTAGTCAGTTCAAGTATTGTTTTAATTGTAGTTATAAAGATGCAACTGTGTGTAGACATTGTTCAAGTATTGTTTTAATTGTAGTTATAAAGATGCAACTCTGTAGTCAGCACAGACATTGTTCAAGTATTGTTTTAATTGTAGTTATAAAGATGCAACTCTGTAGTCAGCACAGACATTGTTCAAGTATTGTTTTAATTGTAGTTATAAAGATGCAACTCTGTAGTCAGCACAGACATTGTTCAAGTATTGTTTTAATTGTAGTTATAAAGATGCAACTCTGTAGTCAGCACAGACATTGTTCAAGTATTGTTTTAATTGTAGTTATAAAGATGCAACTCTGTAGTCAGCACAGACATTGTTCAAGTATTGTTTTAATTGTAGTTATAAAGATGCAACTCTGTAGTCAGCACAGACATTGTTCAAGTATTGTTTTAATTGTAGTTATAAAGATGCAACTCTGTAGTCAGCACAGACATTGTTCAAGTATTGTTTTAATTGTAGTTATAAAGATGCAACTCTGTAGTCAGCACAGACATTGTTCAAGTATTGTTTTGCACAGACATTGGAATTGTAGTTATAAAGATGCAACTCTGTAGTCAGCACAGACATTGTTCAAGTATTGTTTTAATTGTAGTTATAAAGATGCAACTCTGTAGTCAGCACTGTAGTCAGCACAGACATTGTTCATTGTAGTTATAAAGATGCAACTCTGTAGTCAGCACAGACATTGTTCAAGTATTGTTTTAATTGTAGTTATAAAGATGCAACTCTGTAGTCAGCACAGACATTGTTCAAGTATTGTTTTAATTGTAGTTATAAAGATGCAACTCTGTAGTCAGCACAGACATTGTTCAAGTATTGTTTTAATTGTAGTTATAAAGATGCAACTCTGTAGTCAGCACAGACATTGTTCAAGTATTGTTTTTAATTGTAGTTATAAAGATGCAACTCTGTAGTCAGCACAGACATTGTTCAAGTATTGTTTTAATTGTAGTTATAAAGATGCAACTCTGTAGTCAGCACAGACATTGTTCAAGTATTGTTTTTAATTGTAGTTATAAAGATGCAACTCTGTAGTCAGCACAGACATTGTTCAAGTATTGTTTTAATTGTAGTTATAAAGATGCAACTCTGTAGTCAGCACAGACATTGTTCAAGTATTGTTTTAATTGTAGTTATAAAGATGCAACTCTGTAGTCAGCACAGACATTGTTCAAGTATTGTTTTAATTGTAGTTATAAAGATGCAACTCTGTAGTCAGCACAGACATTGTTCAAGTATTGTTTTAATTGTAGTTATAAAGATGCAACTCTGTAGTCAGCACAGACATTGTTCAAGTATTGTTTTAATTGTAGTTATAAAGATGCAACTCTGTAGTCAGCACAGACATTGTTCAAGTATTGTTTTATTGTAGTTATAAAGATGCAACTCTGTAGTCAGCACAGACATTGTTCAAGTATTGTTTTAATTGTAGTTATAAAGATGCAACTCTGTAGTCAGCACAGACATTGTTCAAGTATTGTTTTAATTGTAGTTATAATAAAGATGCAACTCTGTAGTCAGCACAGACATTGTTCAAGTATTGTTTTAATTGTAGTTATAAAGATGCAACTCTGTAGTCAGCACAGACATTGTTCAAGTATTGTTTTAATTGTAGTTATAAAGATGCAACTCTGTAGTCAGCACAGACATTGTTCAAGTATTGTTTTAATTGTAGTTATAAAGATGCAACTCTGTAGTCAGCACAGACATTGTTCAAGTATTGTTTTAATTGTAGTTATAAAGATGCAACTCTGTAGTCAGCACAGACATTGTTCAAGTATTGTTTTCAGCACAGACATTGTTCAAGTATTGTAGTAGTTATAAAGATGCAACTCTGTAGTCAGCACAGACATTGTTCAAGTATTGTTTTAATTGTAGTTATAAAGATGCAACTCTGTAGTCAGCACAGACAAGTATTGTTTCAATTGTAGTTATAAAGATGCAACTCTGTAGTCAGCACAGACATTGTTCATTGTAGTTATAAAGATGCAACTCTGTAGTCAGCACAGACATTGTTCAAGTATTGTTTAAACAGTAGTAGTTATAAAGATGCAATAAAGATGCAACATTGTTCAAGTATTGTTTTAATTGTAGTTATAAAGATGCAACTCTGTAGTCAGCACAGACATTGTTCAAGTATTGTTTTAATTGTAGTTATAAAGATGCAACTCTGTAGTCAGCACAGACATTGTTCAAGTATTGTTTTAATTGTAGTTATAAAGATGCAACTCTGTAGTCAGCACAGACATTGTTCAAGTATTGTTTTAATTGTAGTTATAAAGATGCAACTCTGTAGTCAGCACAGACATTGTTCAAGTATTGTTTTAATTGTAGTTATAAAGATGCAACTCTGTAGTCAGCACAGACATTGTTCAAGTATTGTTTTAATTGTAGTTATAAAGATGCAACTCTGTAGTCAGCACAGACATTGTTCAAGTATTGTTTTAATTGTAGTTATAAAGATGCAACTCTGTAGTCAGCACAGACATTGTTCAAGTATTGTTTTAGTATTGTTTTATTGTAGTTATAAAGATGCAACTCTGTAGTCAGCACAGACATTGTTCAAGTATTGTTTTAATTGTTTTTAATTGTAGTTATAAAGATGCAACTCTGTAGTCAGCACAGACATTGTTCAAGTATTGTTTTAATTGTAGTTATAAAGATGCAACTCTGTAGTCAGCACAGACATTGTTCAAGTATTGTTTTAATTGTATTGTTTTAATTGTAGTTATAAAGATGCAACTCTGTAGTCAGCACAGACATTGTTCAAGTATTGTTTTAATTGTAGTTATAAAGATGCAACTCTGTAGTCAGCACAGACATTGTTCAAGTATTGTTTTAATTGTAGTTATAAAGATGCAACTCTGTAGTCAGCACAGACATTGTTCAAGTGCAACTCTGTAGTCAGCACAGACATTGTTCAAGTATTGTTTTAATTGTAGTTATAAAGATGCAACTCTGTAGTCATTGTAGTTATAAAGATGCAACTCTGTAGTCAGCACAGACATTGTTCAAGTATTGTTTTAATTGTAGTTATAAAGATGCAACTCTGTAGTCAGCACAGACATTGTTCAAGTATTGTTTTAATTGTAGTTATAAAGATGCAACTCTGTAGTCAGCACAGACATTGTTCAAGTATTGTTTTACATTGTAGTTATAAAGATGCAACTCTGTAGTCAGCACAGACATTGTTCAAGTATTGTTTTAATTGTAGTTATAAAGATGCAACTCTGTAGTCAGCACAGACATTGTTCAAGTATTGTTTTAATTGTAGTTATAAAGATGCAACTCTGTAGTCAGACATTGTTCAAGTACATTGTTTAAAGATATGTAGTTTTCAAGTATTGTTTTAATTGTAGTTATAAAGATGCAACTCTGTAGTCAGCACAGACATTGTTCAAGTATTGTTTTAATTGTAGTTATAAAGATGCAACTCTGTAGTCAGCACAGACATTGTTCAAGTATTGTTTTAATTGTAGTTATAAAGATGCAACTCTGTAGTCAGCACAGACATTGTTCAAGTATTGTTTTAATTGTAGTTATAAAGATGCAACTCTGTAGTCAGCACAGACATTGTTCAAGTATTGTTTTAATTGTAGTTATAAAGATGCAACTCTGTAGTCAGCACAGACATTGTTCAAGTATTGTTTTAATTGTAGTTATAAAGATGCAACTCTGTAGTCAGCACAGACATTGTTCAAGTATTGTTTTAATTGTAGTTATAAAGATGCAACTCTGTAGTCAGCACAGACATTGTTCAAGTATTGTTTTAATTGTAGTTATAAAGATGCAACTCTGTAGTCAGCACAGACATTGTTCAAGTATTGTTTTAATTGTAGTTATAAAGATGCAACTCTGTAGTCAGCACAGACATTGTTCAAGTATTGTTTTAATTGTAGTTATAAAGATGCAACTCTGTAGTCAGCACAGACATTGTTCAAGTATTGTTTTACATTGTAGTTATAAAGATGCAACTCTGTAGTCAGCACAGACATTGTTCAAGTATTGTTTTAATTGTAGTTATAAAGATGCAACTCTGTAGTCAGCACAGACATTGTTCAAGTATTGTTTTAATTGTAGTTATAAAGATGCAACTCTGTAGTCAGCACAGACATTGTTCATTGTAGTTATAAAGATGCAACTCTGTAGTCAGCACAGACATTGTTCAAGTATTGTTTTAATTGTAGTTATAAAGATGCAACTCTGTAGTCAGCACAGACATTGTTCAAGTATTGTTTTAATTGTAGTTATAAAGATGCAACTCTGTAGTCAGCACAGACATTGTTCAAGTATTGTTTTAATTGTAGTTATAAAGATGCAACTCTGTAGTCAGCACAGACATTGTTCAAGTATTGTTTTAATTGTAGTTATAAAGATGCAACTCTGTAGTCAGCACAGACATTGTTCAAGTATTGTTTTAATTGTAGTTATAAAGATGCAACTCTGTAGTCAGCACAGACATTGTTCAAGTATTGTTTTAATTGTAGTTATAAAGATGCAACTCTGTAGTCAGCACAGACATTGACATTGTTCAAGTATTGTTTTAATTGTAGTTATAAAGATGCAACTCTGTAGTCAGCACAGACATTGTTCAAGTATTGTTTTAATTGTAGTTATAAAGATGCAACTCTGTAGTCAGCACAGACATTGTTCAAGTATTGTTTTAATTGTAGTTATAAAGATGCAACTCTGTAGTCAGCACAGACATTGTTCAAGTATTGTTTTAATTGTAGTTATAAAGATGCAACTCTGTAGTCAGCACAGACATTGTTCAAGTATTGTTTTAATTGTAGTTATAAAGATGCAACTCTGTAGTCAGCACAGACATTGTTCAAGTATTGTTTTAATTGTAGTTATAAAGATGCAACTCTGTAGTCAGCACAGACATTGTTCAAGTATTGTTTTAATTGTAGTTATAAAGATGCAACTCTGTAGTCAGCACAGACATTGTTCAAGTATTGTTTTAATTGTAGTTATAAAGATGCAACTCTGTAGTCAGCACAGACATTGTTCAAGTATTGTTTTAATTGTAGTTATAAAGATGCAACTCTGTAGTCAGCACAGACATTGTTCAAGTATTGTTTTAATTGTAGTTATAAAGATGCAACTCTGTAGTCAGATGCAACTCTGTAGTCAGCACAGACATTGTTCAAGTATTGTTTTAATTGTAGTTATAAAGATGCAACTCTGTAGTCAGCACAGACATTGTTCAAGTATTGTTTTAATTGTAGTTATAAAGATGCAACTCTGTAGTCAGCACAGACATTGTTCAAGTATTGTTTTAATTGTAGTTATAAAGATGCAACTCTGTAGTCAGCACAGACATTGTTCAAGTATTGTTTTAATTGTAGTTATAAAGATGCAACTCTGTAGTCAGCACAGACATTGTTCAAGTATTGTTTTAATTGTAGTTATAAAGATGCAACTCTGTAGTCAGCACAGACATTGTTCAAGTATTGTTTTAATTGTAGTTATAAAGATGCAACTCTGTTGTAATTTAAACATTGTAGTTATAAAGATGCAACTCTGTAGTCAGCACAGACATTGTTCAAGTATTGTTTTAATTGTAGTTATAAAGATGCAACTCTGTAGTCAGCACAGACATTGTTCAAGTATTGTTTTAATTGTAGTTATAAAGATGCAACTCTGTAGTCAGCACAGACATTGTTCAAGTATTGTTTTAATTGTAGTTATAAAGATGCAACTCTGTAGTCAGCACAGACATTGTTCAAGTATTGTTTTAATTGTAGTTATAAAGATGCAACTCTGTAGTCAGCACAGACATTGTTCAAGTATTGTTTTAATTGTAGTTATAAAGATGCAACTCTGTAGTCAGCACAGACATTGTTCAAGTATTGTTTTAATTGTAGTTATAAAGATGCAACTCTGTAGTCAGCACAGACATTGTTCAAGTATTGTTTTAATTGTAGTTATAAAGATGCAACTCTGTAGTCAGCACAGACATTGTTCAAGTATTGTTTTAATTGTAGTTATAAAGATGCAACTCTGTAGTCAGCACAGACATTGTTCAAGTATTGTTTTAATTGTAGTTATAAAGATGCAACTCTGTAGTCAGCACAGACATTGTTCAAGTATTGTTTTAATTGTAGTTATAAAGATGCAACTCTGTAGTCAGCACAGACATTGTTCAAGTATTGTTTTAATTGTAGTTATAAAGATGCAACTCTGTAGTCAGCACAGACATTGTTCAAGTATTGTTTTAATTGTAGTTATAAAGATGCAACTCTGTAGTCAGCACAGACATTGTTCAAGTATTGTTTTAATTGTAGTTATAAAGATGCAACTCTGTAGTCAGCACAGACATTGTTCAAGTATTGTTTTAATTGTAGTTATAAAGATGCAACTCTGTAGTCAGCACAGACATTGTTCAAGTATTGTTTTTCATTGTAGTTATAAAGATGCAACTCTGTAGTCAGCACAGACATTGTTCAAGTATTGTTTTAATTGTAGTTATAAAGATGCAACTCTGTAGTCAGCACAGACATTGTTCAAGTATTGTTTTAATTGTAGTTATAAAGATGCAACTCTGTAGTCAGCACAGACATTGTTCAAGTATTGTTTTAATTGTAGTTATAAAGATGCTCTGTAGTCAGCACAGACATTGTTATTGTAGTTATAAAGATGCAACTCTGTAGTCAGCACAGACATTGTTCAAGTATTGTTTTAATTGTAGTTATAAAGATGCAACTCTGTAGTCAGCACAGACATTGTTCAAGTATTGTTTTAATTGTAGTTATAAAGATGCAACTCTGTAGTCAGCACAGACATTGTTCAAGTATTGTTTTAATTGTAGTTATAAAGATGCAACTCTGTAGTCAGCACAGACATTGTTCAAGTATTGTTTTAATTGTAGTTATAAAGATGCAACTCTGTAGTCAGCACAGACATTGTTCAAGTATTGTTTTAATTGTAGTTATAAAGATGCAACTCTGTAGTCAGCACAGACATTGTTCAAGTATTGTTTTAATTGTAGTTATAAAGATGCAACTCTGTAGTCAGCACAGACATTGTTCAAGTATTGTTTTACATTGTAGTTATAAAGATGCAACTCTGTAGTCAGCACAGACATTGTTCAAGTATTGTTTTAATTGTAGTTATAAAGATGCAACTCTGTAGTCAGCACAGACATTGTTCAAGTATTGTTTTAATTGTAGTTATAAAGATGCAACTCTGTAGTCAGCACAGACATTGTTCAAGTATTGTTTTAATTGTAGTTATAAAGATGCAACTCTGTAGTCAGCACAGACATTGTTCAAGTATTGTTTTAATTGTAGTTATAAAGATGCAACTCTGTAGTCAGCACAGACATTGTTCAAGTATTGTTTTAATTGTAGTTATAAAGATGCAACTCTGTAGTCAGCACAGACATTGTTCAAGTATTGTTTTAATTGTAGTTATAAAGATGCAACTCTGTAGTCAGCACAGACATTGTTCAAGTATTGTTTTAATTGTAGTTATAAAGATGCAACTCTGTAGTCAGCACAGACATTGTTCAAGTATTGTTTTAATTGTAGTTATAAAGATGCAACTCTGTAGTCAGCACAGACATTGTTCAAGTATTGTTTTAATTGTAGTTATAAAGATGCAACTCTGTAGTCAGCACAGACATTGTTCAAGTATTGTTTTAATTGTAGTTATAAAGATGCAACTCTGTAGTCAGCACAGACATTGTTCAAGTATTGTTTTAATTGTAGTTATAAAGATGCAACTCTGTAGTCAGCACAGACATTGTTCAAGTATTGTTTTAATTGTAGTTATAAAGATGCAACTCTGTAGTCAGCACAGACATTGTTCAAGTATTGTTTTAATTGTAGTTATAAAGATGCAACTCTGTAGTCAGCACAGACATTGTTCAAGTATTGTTTTAATTGTAGTTATAAAGATGCAACTCTGTAGTCAGCACAGACATTGTTCAAGTATTGTTTTAATTGTAGTTATAAAGATGCAACTCTGTAGTCAGCACAGACATTGTTCAAGTATTGTTTTAATTGTAGTTATAAAGATGCAACTCTGTAGTCAGCACAGACATTGTTCAAGTATTGTTTTAATTGTAGTTATAAAGATGCAACTCTGTAGTCAGCACACAGACATTGTTCAAGTATTGTTTTAATTGTAGTTATAAAGATGCAACTCTGTAGTCAGCACAGACATTGTTCAAGTATTGTTTTAATTGTAGTTATAAAGATGCAACTCTGTAGTCAGCACAGACATTGTTCAAGTATTGTTTTAATTGTAGTTATAAAGATGCAACTCTGTAGTCAGCACAGACATTGTTCATTGTAGTTATTGCAACTCTGTAGTCAGCACAGACATTGTTCAAGTATTGAAATTGTAGTTATAAAGATGCAACTCTGTAGTCAGCACAGACATTGTTCAAGTATTGTTTTAATTGTAGTTATAAAGATGCAACTCTGTAGTCAGCACAGACATTGTTCAAGTATTGTTTTAATTGTAGTTATAAAGATGCAACTCTGTAGTCAGCACAGACATTGTTCAAGTATTGTTTTAATTGTAGTTATAAAGATGCAACTCTGTAGTCAGCACAGACATTGTTCAAGTATTGTTTTAATTGTAGTTATAAAGATGCAACTCTGTAGTCAGCACAGACATTGTTCAAGTATTGTTTTAATTGTAGTTATAAAGATGCAACTCTGTAGTCAGCACAGACATTGTTCAAGTATTGTTTTATAAAATTGTAGTTATAAAGATGCAACTCTGTAGTCAGCACAGACATTGTTCAAGTATTGTTTTAATTGTAGTTATAAAGATGCAACTCTGTAGTCAGCACAGACATTGTTCAAGTATTGTTTTAATTGTAGTTATAAAGATGCAACTCTGTAGTCAGCACAGACATTGTTCAAGTATTGTTTTAATTGTAGTTATAAAGATGCAACTCTGTAGTCAGCACAGACATTGTTCAAGTATTGTTTTAATTGTAGTTATAAAGATGCAACTCTGTAGTCAGCACAGACATTGTTCAAGTATTGTTTTTTTTAATTGTAGTTATAAAGATGCAACTCTGTAGTCAGCACAGACATTGTTCAAGTATTGTTTTAATTGTAGTTATAAAGATGCAACTCTGTAGTCAGCACAGACATTGTTCAAGTATTGTTTTAATTGTAGTTATAAAGATGCAACTCTGTAGTCAGCACAGACATTGTTCAAGTATTGTTTTAATTGTAGTTTATAAAGATGCAACTCTGTAGTCAGCACAGACATTGTTCAAGTATTTTTTTAATTGTAGTTATAAAGATGCAACTCTGTAGTCAGCACAGACATTGTTCAAGTATTGTTTTAATTGTAGTTATAAAGATGCAACTCTGTAGTCAGCACAGACATTGTTCAAGTATTGTTTTAATTGTAGTTATAAAGATGCAACTCTGTAGTCAGCACAGACATTGTTCAAGTATTGTTTTAATTGTAGTTATAAAGATGCAACTCTGTAGTCAGCACAGACATTGTTCAAGTATTGTTTTAATTGTAGTTATAAAGATGCAACTCTGTAGTCAGCACAGACATTGTTCAAGTATTGTTTTAATTGTAGTTATAAAGATGCAACTCTGTAGTCAGCACAGACATTGTTCAAGTATTGTTTTAATTGTAGTTATAAAGATGCAACTCTGTAGTCAGCACAGACATTGTTCAAGTATTGTTTTAATTGTAGTTATAAAGATGCAACTCTGTAGTCAGCACAGACATTGTTCAATTATTTTTTTAATTGTAGTTATAAAGATGCAACTCTGTAGTCAGCACAGACATTGTTCAAGTACATTGTAGTTATAAAGATGCAACTCTGTAGTCAGCACAGACATTGTTCAAGTATTGTTTTAATTGTAGTTATAAAGATGCAACTCTGTAGTCAGCACAGACATTGTTCAAGTATTGTTTTAATTGTAGTTATAAAGATGCAACTCTGTAGTCAGCACAGACATTGTTCAAGTATTGTTTTAATAATTGTAGTTATAAAGATGCAACTCTGTAGTCAGCACAGACATTGTTCAAGTATTGTTTTAATTGTAGTTATAAAGATGCAACTCTGTAGTCAGCACAGACATTGTTCAAGTATTGTTTTAATTGTAGTTATAAAGATGCAACTCTGTAGTCAGCACAGACATTGTTCAAGTATTGTTTTAATTGTAGTTATAAAGATGCAACTCTGTAGTCAGCACAGACATTGTTCAAGTATTGTTTTAATTGTAGTTATAAAGATGCAACTCTGTAGTCAGCACAGACATTGTTCAAGTATTGTTTTAATTGTAGTTATAAAGATGCAACTCTGTAGTCAGCACAGACATTGTTCAAGTATTGTTTTAATTGTAGTTATAAAGATGCAACTCTGTAGTCAGCACAGACATTGTTCAAGTATTGTTTTAATTGTAGTTATAAAGATGCAACTCTGTAGTCAGCACAGTTCAAGTACATTGTTCAAGTTATTGTTTTAATTGTAGTTATAAAGATGCAACTCTGTAGTCAGCACAGACATTGTTCAAGTATTGTTTTAATTGTAGTTATAAAGATGCAACTCTGTAGTCAGCACAGACATTGTTCAAGTATTTTAATTGTAGTTATAAAGATGCAATCTGTAGTCAGCACAGACATTGTTCAAGTAAGATAAAGATGCAACTCTGTAGTCAGCACAGACATTGTTCAAGTATTGTTTTAATTGTAGTTATAAAGATGCAACTCTGTAGTCAGCACAGACATTGTTCAAGTATTGTTTTAATTGTAGTTATAAAGATGCAACTCTGTAGTCAGCACAGACATTGTTCAAGTATTGTTTTAATTGTAGTTATAAAGATGCAACTCTGTAGTCAGCACAGACATTGTTCAAGTATTGTTTTAATTGTAGTTATAAAGATGCAACTCTGTAGTCAGCACAGACATTGTTCAAGTAGTTTTATTAAAGATGTTGTAAATTGTAGTTATAAAGATGCAACTCTGTAGTCAGCACAGACATTGTGTTTTAATTGTAGTTATAAAGATGCAACTCTGTAGTCAGCACAGACATTGTTCAAGTATTGTTTTAATTGTAGTTATAAAGATGCAACTCTGTAGTCAGCACAGACATTGTTCAAGTATTGTTTTAATTGTAGTTATAAAGATGCAACTCTGTAGTCAGCACAGACATTGTTCAAGTATTGTTTTAATTGTAGTTATAAAGATGCAACTCTGTAGTCAGCACAGACATTGTTCAAGTATTGTTTTAATTGTAGTTATAAAGATGCAACTCTGTAGTGCAACATTGTTCTGTATGTCTGTAGTCAGCACAGACATTGTTCAAGTATTGTTTTAATTGTAGTTATAAAGATGCAACTCTGTAGTCAGCACAGACATTGTTCAAGTATTGTTTTAATTGTAGTTATAAAGATGCAACTCTGTAGTCAGCACAGACATTGTTCAAGTATTGTTTTAATTGTAGTTATAAAGATGCAACTCTGTAGTCAGCACAGACATTGTTCAAGTATTGTTTTAATTGTAGTTATAAAGATGCAACTCTGTAGTCAGCACAGACATTGTTCAAGTATTGTTTTAATTGTAGTTATAAAGATGCAACTCTGTAGTCAGACATTGTTCACAGACATTGTTCAAGTATTGACATTTTTAATTGTAGTTATAAAGATGCAACTCTGTAGTCAGCACAGACATTGTTCAAGTATTGTTTTAATTGTAGTTATAAAGATGCAACTCTGTAGTCAGCACAGACATTGTTCAAGTATTGTTTTAATTGTAGTTATAAAGATGCAACTCTGTAGTCAGCACAGACATTGTTCAAGTATTGTTTTAATTGTAGTTATAAAGATGCAACTCTGTAGTCAGCACAGACATTGTTCAAGTATTGTTTTAATTGTAGTTATAAAGATGCAACTCTGTAGTCAGCACAGACATTGTTCAAGTATTGTTTTAATTGTAGTTATAAAGATGCAACTCTGTAGTCAGCACAGACATTGTTCAAGTATTGTTTTAATTGTAGTTATAAAGATGCAACTCTGTAGTCAGCACAGACATTGTTCAAGTATTGTTTTAATTGTAGTTATAAAGATGCAACTCTGTAGTCAGCACAGACATTGTTCAAGTATTGTTTTAATTGTAGTTATAAAGATGCAACTCTGTAGTCAGCACAGACATTGTTCAAGTATTGTTTTAATTGTAGTTATAAAGATGCAACTCTGTAGTCAGCACAGACATTGTTCAAGTATTGTTTTAATTGTAGTTATAAAGATGCAACTCTGTAGTCAGCACGACAGACATTGTTCAAGTATTGTTTTAATTGTAGTTATAAAGATGCAACTCTGTAGTCAGCACAGACATTGTTCAAGTATTGTTTTAATTGTAGTTATAAAGATGCAACTCTGTAGTCAGCACAGACATTGTTCAAGTATTGTTTTAATTGTAGTTATAAAGATGCAACTCTGTAGTCAGCACAGACATTGTTCAAGTATTGTTTTAATTGTAGTTATAAAGATGCAACTCTGTAGTCAGCACAGACATTGTTCAAGTATTGTTTTAATTGTAGTTATAAAGATGCAACTCTGTAGTCAGACACAGACATTGTTCAACTCTGTAGTCAGCACAGACATTGTTTATTGTTTTGAAATTGTAGTTATAAAGATGCAACTCTGTAGTCAGCACAGACATTGTTCAAGTATTGTTTTAATTGTAGTTATAAAGATGCAACTCTGTAGTCAGCACAGACATTGTTCAAGTATTGTTTTAATTGTAGTTATAAAGATGCAACTCTGTAGTCAGCACAGACATTGTTCAAGTATTTTTTTAGTTATAAATTGTAGTTAGTCAAAGACATTGCAAACTCTGTAGTCAGCACAGACATTGTTCAAGTATTGTTTTAATTGTAGTTATAAAGATGCAACTCTGTAGTCAGCACAGACATTGTTCAAGTATTGTTTTAATTGTAGTTATAAAGATGCAACTCTGTAGTCAGCACAGACATTGTTCAAGTATTGTTTTAATTGTAGTTATAAAGATGCAACTCTGTAGTCAGCACAGACATTGTTCAAGTATTGTTTTAATTGTAGTTATAAAGATGCAACTCTGTAGTCAGCACAGACATTGTTCAAGTATTGTTTTAATTGTAGTTATAAAGATGCAACTCTGTAGTCAGCACAGACATTGTTCAAGTATTGTTTTAATTGTAGTTATAAAGATGCAACTCTGTAGTCAGCACAGACATTGTTCAAGTATTGTTTTAATTGTAGTTATAAAGATGCAACTCTGTAGTCAGCACAGACATTGTTCAAGTATTGTTTTAATTGTAGTTATAAAGATGCAACTCTGTAGTCAGCACAGACATTGTTCAAGTATTGTTTTAATTGTAGTTATAAAGATGCAACTCTGTAGTCAGCACAGACATTGTTCAAGTATTGTTTTAATTGTAGTTATAAAGATGCAACTCTGTAGTCAGCACAGACATTGTTCAAGTATTGTTTTAATTGTAGTTATAAAGATGCAACTCTGTAGTCAGCACAGACATTGTTCAAGTATTGTTTTACATTGTAGTTATAAAGATGCAACTCTGTAGTCAGCACAGACATTGTTCAAGTATTGTTTTAATTGTAGTTATAAAGATGCAACTCTGTAGTCAGCACAGACATTGTTCAAGTATTGTTTTAATTGTAGTTATAAAGATGCAACTCTGTAGTCAGCACAGACATTGTTCAAGTATTGTTTTAATTGTAGTTATAAAGATGCAACTCTGTAGTCAGCACAGACATTGTTCAAGTATTGTTTTAATTGTAGTTATAAAGATGCAACTCTGTAGTCAGCACAGACATTGTTCAAGTATTGTTTTAATTGTAGTTATAAAGATGCAACTCTGTAGTCAGCACAGACATTGTTCAAGTATTGTTGTTCAGCACAGACATTGTATTGTTTTCATTGTAGTTAATTGTAGTTATAAAGATGCAACTCTGTAGTCAGCACAGACATTGTTCAAGTATTGTTTTAATTGTAGTTATAAAGATGCAACTCTGTAGTCAGCACAGACATTGTTCAAGTATTGTTTTAATTGTAGTTATAAAGATGCAACTCTGTAGTCAGCACAGACATTGTTCAAGTATTGTTTTAATTGTAGTTATAAAGATGCAACTCTGTAGTCAGCACAGACATTGTTCAAGTATTGTTTTAATTGTAGTTATAAAGATGCAACTCTGTAGTCAGCACAGACATTGTTCAAGTATTGTTTTAATTGTAGTTATAAAGATGCAACTCTGTAGTCAGCACAGACATTGTTCAAGTATTGTTTTAATTGTAGTTATAAAGATGCAACTCTGTAGTCAGCACAGACATTGTTCAAGTATTGTTTTAATTGTAGTTATAAAGATGCAACTCTGTAGTCAGCACAGACATTGTATTGTTTTCAAGTTATATTGTAGTCAGCACAGACATTTTAATTGTTTTAATTGTAGTTATAAAGATGCAACTCTGTAGTCAGCACAGACATTGTTCAAGTATTGTTTTAATTGTAGTTATAAAGATGCAACTCTGTAGTCAGCACAGACATTGTAGTTTAAAGATGCAACTCTGTAGTATTGTTTTTAATTGTAGTTATAAAGATGCAACTCTGTAGTCAGCACAGACATTGTTCAAGTATTGTTTTAATTGTAGTTATAAAGATGCAACTCTGTAGTCAGCACAGACATTGTTCAAGTATTGTTTTAATTGTAGTTATAAAGATGCAACTCTGTAGTCAGCACAGACATTGTTCAAGTATTGTTTTAATTGTAGTTATAAAGATGCAACTCTGTAGTATATAAAGATGCAACTCTGTAGTTATTGTTTTAATTGTAGTTATAAAGATGCAACTCTGTAGTCAGCACAGACATTGTTCAAGTATTTTTTTAATTGTAGTTATAAATTGTTCTGTATGCAACATTGTTCTTTTTTAATTGTAGTTATAAAGATGCAACTCTGTAGTCAGCACAGACATTGTTCAAGTATTGTTTTAATTGTAGTTATAAAGATGCAACTCTGTAGTCAGCACAGACATTGTTCAAGTATTGTTTTAATTGTAGTTATAAAGATGCAACTCTGTAGTCAGCACAGACATTGTTCAAGTATTGTTTTGTTCAAGTATTGTTTTAATTGTAGTTATAAAGATGCAACTCTGTAGTCAGCACAGACATTGTTCAAGTATTGTTTTAATTGTAGTTATAAAGATGCAACTCTGTAGTCAGCACAGACATTGTTCAAGTATTGTTTTAATTGTAGTTATAAAGATGCAACTCTGTAGTCAGCACAGACATTGTTCAAGTATTGTTTTAATTGTAGTTATAAAGATGCAACTCTGTAGTCAGCACAGACATTGTTCAAGTATTGTTTTAATTGTAGTTATAAAGATGCAACTCTGTAGTCAGCACAGACATTGTTCAAGTATTGTTTTAATTGTAGTTATAAAGATGCAACTCTGTAGTCAGCACAGACATTGTTCAAGTATTGTTTTAATTGTAGTTATAAAGATGCAACTCTGTAGTCAGCACAGACATTGTTCAAGTATTGTTTTAATTGTAGTTATAAAGATGCAACTCTGTAGTCAGCACAGACATTGTTCAAGTATTGTTTTAATTGTAGTTATAAAGATGCAACTCTGTAGTCAGCACAGACATTGTTCAAGTATTGTTTTAATTGTAGTTATAAAGATGCAACTCTGTAGTCAGCACAGACATTGTTCAAGTATTGTTTTAATTGTAGTTATAAAGATGCAACTCTGTAGTCAGCACAGACATTGTTCAAGTATTGTTTTAATTGTAGTTATAAAGATGCAACTCTGTAGTCAGCACAGACATTGTTCAAGTATTGTTTTAATTGTAGTTATAAAGATGCAACTCTGTAGTCAGCACAGACATTGTTCAAGTATTGTTTTAATTGTAGTTATAAAGATGCAACTCTGTAGTCAGCACAGACATTGTTCAAGTATTGTTTTAATTGTAGTTATAAAGATGCAACTCTGTAGTCAGCACAGACATTGTTCAAGTATTGTTTTAATTGTAGTTATAAAGATGCAACTCTGTAGTCAGCACAGACATTGTTCAAGTATTGTTTTAATTGTAGTTATAAAGATGCAACTCTGTAGTCAGCACAGACATTGTTCAAGTATTGTTTTAATTGTAGTTATAAAGATGCAACTCTGTAGTCAGCACAGACATTGTTCAAGTATTGCACAGACATTGTTCAAGTTTTTAATTGTAGTTATAAAGATGCAACTCTGTAGTCAGCACAGACATTGTTCAAGTATTGTTTTAATTGTAGTTATAAAGATGCAACTCTGTAGTCAGCACAGACATTGTTCAAGTATTGTTTTAATTGTAGTTATAAAGATGCAACTCTGTAGTCAGCACAGACATTGTTCAAGTATTGTTTTAATTGTAGTTATAAAGATGCAACTCTGTAGTCAGCACAGACATTGTTCAAGTATTGTTTTAATTGTAGTTATAAAGATGCAACTCTGTAGTCAGCACAGACATTGTTCAAGTATTGTTTTAATTGTAGTTATAAAGATGCAACTCTGTAGTCAGCACAGACATTGTTCAAGTATTGTTTTAATTGTAGTTATAAAGATGCAACTCTGTAGTCAGCACAGACATTGTTCAAGTATTGTTTTAATTGTAGTTATAAAGATGCAACTCTGTAGTCAGCACAGACATTGTTCAAGTATTGTTTTAATTGTAGTTATAAAGATGCAACTCTGTAGTCAGCACAGACATTGTTCAAGTATTGTTTTAATTGTAGTTATAAAGATGCAACTCTGTAGTCAGCACAGACATTGTTCAAGTATTGTTTTAATTGTAGTTATAAAGATGCAACTCTGTAGTCAGCACAGACATTGTTCAAGTATTGTTTTAATTGTAGTTATAAAGATGCAACTCTGTAGTCAGCACAGACATTGTTCAAGTATTGTTTTAATTGTAGTTATAAAGATGCAACTCTGTAGTCAGCACAGACATTGTTCAAGTATTGTTTTAATTGTAGTTATAAAGATGCAACTCTGTAGTCAGCACAGACATTGTTCAAGTATTGTTTTAATTGTAGTTATAAAGATGCAACTCTGTAGTCAGCACAGACATTGTTCAAGTATTGTTTTAATTGTAGTTATAAAGATGCAACTCTGTAGTCAGCACAGACATTGTTCAAGTATTGTTTTAATTGTAGTTATAAAGATGCAACTCTGTAGTCAGCACAGACATTGTTCAAGTATTGTTTTAATTGTAGTTATAAAGATGCAACTCTGTAGTCAGCACAGACATTGTTCAAGTATTGTTTTAATTGTAGTTATAAAGATGCAACTCTGTAGTCAGCACAGACATTGTTCAAGTATTGTTTTAATTGTAGTTATAAAGATGCAACTCTGTAGTCAGCACAGACATTGTTCAAGTATTGTTTTAATTGTAGTTATAAAGATGCAACTCTGTAGTCAGCACAGACATTGTTCAAGTATTGTTTTAATTGTAGTTATAAAGATGCAACTCTGTAGTCAGCACAGACATTGTTCAAGTATTGTTTTAATTGTAGTTATAAAGATGCAACTCTGTAGTCAGCACAGACATTGTTCAAGTATTGTTTTAATTGTAGTTATAAAGATGCAACTCTGTAGTCAGACATTGTTCAAGTACATTGTTATAAAGATTCAAAGTATTGTTTTTATTGTTTTAATTGTAGTTATAAAGATGCAACTCTGTAGTCAGCACAGACATTGTTCAAGTATTGTTTTAATTGTAGTTATAAAGATGCAACTCTGTAGTCAGCACAGACATTGTTCAAGTATTGTTTTAATTGTAGTTATAAAGATGCAACTCTGTAGTCAGCACAGACATTGTTCAAGTATTGTTTTAATTGTAGTTATAAAGATGCAACTCTGTAGTCAGCACAGACATTGTTCAAGTAGTTTTATTGTAGTTATAAAGATGCAACTCTGTAGTAGACATTGTTCAAGTATTGTTTTAATTGTAGTTATAAAGATGCAACTCTGTAGTCAGCACAGACATTGTTCAAGTATTGTTTTAATTGTAGTTATAAAGATGCAACTCTGTAGTCAGCACAGACATTGTTCAAGTATTGTTTTAATTGTAGTTATAAAGATGCAACTCTGTAGTCAGCACAGACATTGTTCAAGTATTGTTTTAATTGTAGTTATAAAGATGCAACTCTGTAGTCAGCACAGACATTGTTCAAGTATTGTTTTAATTGTAGT
>JAGGCT020004151.1:159929-167429 GCA_017654935.2 Phymorhynchus buccinoides
GACGTTTGAACCATGTGACGCATGTGGTGAGTGTGTGCCTGTCTGTCGTGTCGAAATGATTTTCCAGATTGCGAGGATTCAGATCTATTCTGGACGGGCTGCCATTTGTTTTAGTGGAGATATGCCTTCCCCAGGGTATACCCCACTCTCTTGACCAAGAATAATTGAAGACAATTCACATAGGTAAAGCTCACTACAATATGCTAGCTTGAAGACAACTTCACATGGTAAAGGCGCCACACATATAGCTCGCTTGAAGACAATTCACATGTAAAGGCGCACACGATATAGCTAGTTGTGTGTTGACTACGTGTGGTGAGTCATGTGACATATTCGAATGGGCAGGTTGTAACGGTGTGGCAAGGGATGTGATTGTGAGTCTGTGACAATAATTCAGATGGGGCAGGTTGGAACGGTGTGGCAAGGGATGTGATGATGAGTGCCTGGGACAATATTTCAGAATGGGCGATGTTTGTAACGGTGTGCAAGGATGTGATGGCGTGGTGGAATTAATATTAATATTTTTTGTAACTTGCAACTTGTGTTGATAATCGTCGAAAAACGTGGCAAATCATGTTGATGATAAGATGTCGATATTAATATGTTATCTACCTTGGCAAAATCATGTGGTGATAATATGTTTCCATACGTGGCAAATCATTTGATGATAATATGTTGATAACTTGGCAATATGTGGATAAATCATATGGTTAAGAACTTGGGCAATCATGTTATGAGTAATATGTGAATTAACTTGGCAAATCATGTGATATTAATATGTTATTTAACTTGCCAAATCATGTGATGATGTGGATTATTGTGTTGAATGAACGGGGCAAATCATGTGGTGACAGATGTGGTTGCACTGTTAAATTCTGGAACCATGACATTCCTGTTTCAAGAGAAAGCCCACACGGTCGTTTTTTATTTTTTATTTTAATATTTTTATAGAAAAGTTAACTTCCATGGCTTGTTCTGTCGTGTTCGTTGGCGTGGTGTTTCCTTGTTGTTGTTTGTTTTAGAAGTTTTATCTTCCATGACTTGTTCTGTCGTGTTCGTTGGCGTGGTGTTTCCCTTTGTTGTTGTTGTTGTTTTGGGTGTTGTTTTTAGAAAGTTAATCTTTCCATGACCTTGTTGTCTGTCGATGTTCTTGACGGTGGTGTTTCCTTGTTGTTGTTGTGTTGGTGTTTTTAGAAAGTTATCTTTCCATGACTTAGTTCTGTCGATGTTCGTTGGCGTGGTGTTTCCCTTGTTGTTGTTGTTGTTTGTTTGTTTTTAGAAGTTATCTTTCCATGACTTGTTCTTCGATGTTTCTTGACGTGTGTTTCCTTGTTTTGTTTGTTGTTTTTAGAAAGTTATCTTCCATGAACTTGTTCTGTCGATTTCGTTGGCGTGGTGTTTCCTTGTTGTTGTTGTTGTTGTTTTGAGAAGTTATCTTCCATGACTTTTGTTCTGTGATGTTTCGTTGCGTGTTGTGTTTCTTGTTTTTGTTGTTGTTTTTAGAAAGTTATCTTCCATGATTGTTTCTTTCGATGTTCGTTGTTGGCGTGGTGTTTTCTTTGTTGTTGTTGTTGTTTGTTTTAGAAGTTATCTTCCTGACTTGTTTCTGTCCGATGTTCGTTGGCGTGTTGTTTCCTTGTTGTTGTTGTTGTTGTTTTGAAAGTTATCTTCCATGACTTGTTCTGTTTTGATGTTTCGTTGCGTGTTGTTTCCTTGTTGTTGGTTTGTTTTGTTTTTAGAAAGTTATCTTCATGACTTGTTCTGTCGATGTTCGTTGCGTGGTTTTCCTTGTTTTGTTTTGTTGTGTTATAGCAAGTTTCTTCCATTGACTTGTTTCTGTTGATGTTCGTTGCGGTTTGTTTCCTTTGTTGTTGGTTGTTTTAGAAAGTTTCTTCCATGACTTGTTCGTCGATGTTCGTGGCGTGGTGTTTCCTTGTTGTTGTTGTTGTTGTTTTAGAAGTTTATCTTCCATGACTTGTTTCTGTCGATGTTCTTTGACGTGGTGTTTGCTTGTTGTTGTTGTTTTTGTTTTAGAAAGTTTCTCCATGACTTGTTCTGGTCGATGTTCGTTGGTGTGGTGTTTCCTTGTTGTTGTTGTTGTTTTAGAAAGCTATCTTCCATGAATTGTTCTGTCGATGTTCGTTGACGTGGTGTTTTCCTTGTTGTGTTTGTTTTAGAAAGTTATCTTCCATGACTTGTTCTGTCGATGTTCGTTGGCGTGGTGTTTTCTTGTTTGTTTGTTTTAGAAAGTTATCTTCCATGACTTGTTCTGTTGATGTTCGTTGGCGTGGTGTTTTCCTTGTTGTTGTTGTTGTTGCTTTAGAAAGTTATCTTCCATGACTTGTTCTGTCGATGTTCTTTGACGTGGTGTTTCCTTGTTGTTGTTGTTGTTTTAGAAAGTTATCTTCCATGACTTGTTCTGTCGATGTTCTTTGACGTGGTGTTTCCTTGTTGTTGTTGTTGTTTTAGAAAGTTATCTTCCATGACTTGTTCTGTCGATGTTCTTTGACGTGGTGTTTCCTTGTTGTTGGTTAGTTGTTTTGAAAGTTAATCTTCCATGACTGTTGTTCTGTCGATGTTCGTTGGCGTGGTGTTTTCTTGTTTGTTTGTTTTAGAAAGTTATCTTCCATGACTTGTTCTGTCGATGTTCGTGGCGTGGTGTTTCCTTTGTTTTTTGTTGTTGTTGCTTTAGAAAGTTAGCTTCCATGACGTTGTTCTGTTTGATGTTCGTTGGCGTGGTGTTTCTTAGTTGTTGTTGTTGTTTGGAGAGAGTTTTCCTCCATGCTTGTTTCTGGTCGATGTTCGTTGACGTGGTGTTTTCCCTTGTGGTTGTTGTTGTTTTAGAAAAGTTTTATCTTCCATGACTTGTTCTGTCGATGTCGTTGGTGTGGTTGTGTTTTCTTGTTGTTGTTGTTGTTTTAGAGGCTATCTTCCATGCTTGTTTCTGTCGATGTTCGTTGACGGTGGTGTTTCCTTGTTGTTGTGTTGTTTTAGAAAGTTATCTTCATGACTTGTTCTGTCCAATGTTCGTTGACGTGGTGTTTTCCTTGTTGTTGTTGTTGTTTTAGAAGTTATCTTCCTGCTTGTTCTGGTCCGATGTTCTTTTGACGTGGTGTTTCCTTTTGTTGTTGTTGTTTTAGAGAAGTTATCTTCCTGACTTGTTTTTCTGTCGATGTCGTTCGCGTGGTTGTTTCCGTGTTGTTTGTTTGTTGTTGTTTTAGAAAGTTATCTTCCATGCCTTGTTCTGTCGATGTTCGTTTGACGTGGTGTTTTCCTTGTTGTTTGTGTTGTTTTAGAAAGTTTTATCCTGCCTGACTGTTCTGTCATGTTCGTTGGCGTGTTGCTTCCTTTTGTTGTTTGTTTGTTTTAGAAAGTTTATCCTTCCATGATTGTTCTGTCGTGTTCGTTGGCGTGGTGTTTCCTTGTTGTTGTTTTGTTGTTTTTAGGAAAGTTATTTCAATGACTTTTTCTGTCGATGTTCGTTTGACGTGGTGTTTTCCTTGTTGTTGTTGTTGGTTGTAGAAAGTTAGCTTCCATGACTTGTTCTGTCGATGTTCGTTGGCGTGGTATTTTTTACCTTTGTTTGTGTTTTAGAAAGTTTTCTCCCGGACTTGTTCTGTGTGATCTTCGTTGGGCGTGGTGTTTTAATTTTTTTAATTTTTTATTTAGAAAGTTTATCTTCCATGACTTGTTTCTTTGTCGATGTTCGTTCTCTGGCTCTCTGGTGTTTTTTTTGTACTTTTTATGTATAGACAGTGTGAGTGCTCTCCCATGATCTGTTCTGTCGATGTTCTTTGGCGCTCAGGTGTTTTTCTTGTTTGTTTTGTTTTAGAAAGTTATCTTCCATGACTTGTTCTGTTGATCTTCGTTGGCGTGTGGGTGGTTATGTTTGTGTGTGTGTGTGTTTTTTGTGTGGCCACAATGAATAAAAACAATGTGTTACAAACCCGCTAGTACGACTCAGCATCTAGACAACTGATAATTAAAAGCAATATTTTCAAGACATATTTCTAAATATACTCAGCCGGGGTCACATATCCATACATAAACCACAGATGAGCTCAAAAGAACTGTAGAGTTAATGACAGGGAAGCAATTAATCAATATTCAAACCTCTTTGATAGTTGAATGAAATTTACAAACTGTAGAGATTAGTATTTTGCGTATTTTCTATTTGGTTTTTGTTTTGACTGCCAAACAATAACACTGTAACATATGTTTTAACATCTTCAGGTAGTAACTGCATTGTCTGGATACGATCTTGTTGATAAAGAGGACAGTTTAGAAGAAAATGATTTGCGTTCTCTGTAGGAGAGCCACAAGTACATGCAGAGTTGTTAGAAATGTGCCGTTTGTAGAGATCGTCCTTTAGATCACTCATTTCTAGTCTCATTTTGCAAATGATTATTTCGGATAATCTGTCTTTTAAATAATAATAGTTAGGAACGATATTGTCTGTGCTACTAAGGGAGCGCTTTTGGACACTGAGAGAATCTAGCTGTTTTATGTAATCAGACAGGTTATTCCAGAGAACTGTAGTTGAGGAGAAGAATGACAATTTATACAAGTGTAATCTACATCGAGGTATTTGTCTTTCAGAGGATATCGTCTGTGGTATGGATTAATAGAGGCTAATAACTGTGGAAGGCGTTCAACTAAATATAAAGGTACAATACCATTAGCAATTTTGTAGAACAATATAATTTTGTGGTGGCGCCTTCTTTCTTTTAAGGACGTAAATCCTGATTTGGCATAGAGTTTATGGTGAATAGTTCCTCGGACTGAGCCAACAATTGTTCTTATTGCATCTAGGTGAATTTGTTCTAGATTTTCGGCTAGCTTATTAGTACAGTTGTCCCAGACAACATCAGAAAAATCAAAGTGGGGTAAAATAAATGATTTGTACATAATGAGAAGTGCCTTTCAACTAAGTCTGTATTTGCATAATCGAAGGCAAGCAACAAGAACAAGACATTTAGACAATAAAAACTTAATATGAATGTCCCATTTACAATTGCTTTGAATAATTACTCCAATATGCTTGTGGGAATCTGTTTCTTGTAGAACTATGTCGTCAAATATCAAAGGTTGTGTGTTTGGTATTGCTTGGCTGGAGATTGTCATGAGTTTGGTTTTGGTTTGGTTAAATTTTACTTTCCATGTTGTTGCCCATATTCTGATTTTTTTCAAGATCAGAGTTTAGAATTTCTGTTCTTGTGTGAGCATTTTCTAAGCCTAAGTACATACTTGTATCGTCAGCAAATAATTTGATAATAGACTCAATATCGTTAGTAATATCATTTATTAAGGAGAAAAAGTAGTGGTCCAAGGACAGAACCTTGATGGACGCCTGCCAACACAGGGAGATATGGTGATTTACTTCCCTTTAACACTTCTGCCTGGGTTCGATCCCTTAGATAGTCAGCAAACCACTCAAGCACCCCCCCAACGCTCCCGGCCCATTATTACCAAGAGCTCATAGAAGTATTGTATAATTAAACGCTACTCGAGCTGCCCATACTTTAGCAAATGCCTTGGAAGCATAGCTTCTTTAACGTGGCAGTGGGTTTTTGCAGAAAGCTAACATTATCTTCCATGACTTGTTGTGTTGATGTTCTTTGACGAGGTAGTTTTTTGTGTGTGCAGAACGCTAACATTATCTTCCATGACTGGTTGTGTTGATGTTCTTTGACGAGGTAGTTTTTTGTGTGTGCAGAACGCTAACATTATCTTCCATGACTGGTTGTGTTGATCATCAGTTGATGTTCTTTGACGAGGCAGTGTTTTTTTGTTTTTTGTTTTTATGAAAGCTAACCCTTCCTTGACTTGTTGTGTTGATGTTCTTTGACGTGGCAGTGCCAGACGTTAGGGGCTAGTGGGTTAGTGTCCGTTGAATACATCCAGCATTGATGATTCTTTGACGAGTTCAAAAGGCCAGTGTTTTTTTCATGGGTATTTTTTTATTTTAATTTTTTTTTTCTTGAAAGACTAGCATTAAATCTTCCTAGCACTAGCTTGCATGTTCTATTGACGAGCGCTGATGTTCTTTGCACGACGGCAGTGGGTTTATTTATGTTTTTTATGAAAGCCTCAGCCATTAATCGTCCGATGACTAGGTGATGTTCTTTGACGAGGGACTGATGTTCTTTGAGTAACGGCATGCTGTTTTTTTGTTCTTTTGCATTTGTTATCGACAAGCGTAACCCTTCCTGGACTTGTTGTGTTTGATCAAGTTCTTTGACGTGGCAGTAGGGTTAGGGTTAGGGTTAGGGTTAGGGTTAGTGTTGATCATCAGTTGATGTTCTTTGACGAGGCAGTGTTTTTTTAATGGGTTTTTTTTATGAAAGCTAGCATTATCTTCCATGACTTGTTCTCTTGATCATCAGTTGATGTTCTTTGACGAGGCAGTGTTTTTTTTAATTTTTATTTTATGAAAGCTAGCATTATCTTCCATGACTTGTTCTCTTGATCATCAGTTGATGTTCTTTGATGTTCAGTTGGATCCCTTCGTCATGCGTCATAAGAACGAGAACATCACGTGGTACACAGGACTATGCATCGACCTGCTCAACATCTTGACTTCTGCACTCAACTTTACGTGAGTCAGATGTGATCTTTGACCTCTGACCTTAACCTTTAACATTTACGTCAACCTTACATGAATCAATCCTGACTTGTAACCTCTTATCCCAACTTCAAGGTAATAGTCCAGACAAACTTCTTGTCTTTCTTCCAGTTGGGGATGTTTATCCTACCCCACGCGATCACCGGTCACTTACGCTAAACCGTGTTTTTGAGATATATTCCGTTTTTGATGTCGATCCTAACTGAGTGAGGCTAAGTTGTAAATGTTGAGCATTACGAGTTATTTTCAAAGTGCATGGCCGCCATGGATTCCACCTGCCCTGACCCACGCCCTTATTGTAACCATTAGAGAACTGTAAAAACTAAGGAATCCACGCCCTTATTGTAACCATCTATGTAAATAAAAAATAAAAAAAAAAAAAAAAAAAAACAAAAGGAATCCACCGCCCTTATTGTAAACCATCTAGAGAACGTGTAAATAAAAAAAAAAAAAATTAAATTATTATAACCATAAAAAGAACTGTAAAAACAAAGGAATCCCACGCCCTTATTGTAACCGAGAACTGTATCTAAGGGAAAATATCCCACGAGAAACCATCTAGAGAACTGGTAAAAAAAAAAAAAAACAAAGGAATTCCACGCCCCTTATTGTAACCATCTAAGAGACACTGTAAAAACAAAAAAAAAAACTAAGGGAATCCACGCCCTTAGTGTAACCATCTAAGAGAATACTGTCAAAAAAATAACCAAATTACTATTGAAAAATAAAAAAACCCAACTCTACCCCCTGTAAAAACTGAAGGAATCCACGCCCTTTATTGTAACCATCTAGAGAACTGTAAAAACAAAGGAATCCACGCCCTTATTGTAACCATCTAGAGAACTGTAAAAACAAAGGAATCCACACGCACCTTA
>JAGGCT020004151.1:172429-248268 GCA_017654935.2 Phymorhynchus buccinoides
GTGGTGTGTGGTGTTGGGTGTGTGTGTGCTGCAATCTAATTTGAACTAAGAAAAATGAAACTGAGGTATGTGTACTGGTTCCGCGTTGCGTTTGTTTTGACTAGGACACGTGATTAAGTGCAGCTTTCTGATCCTCAAGCAAAGCCTGTATAGGGGAAAGAGCTCCAGTTCTCTTTTTCCCCAAAATGAGTATGAGGACAGCAAACACTGGGTTATGTCCCTTAAACTTAAACAGGACACATTTTGCACGTCGAATATGCCAGTTGATTCTCCGTTTTCAAAGTTCCAGTCTGAGTTGTTTGATAGCCGGCACTGTGAATGTGTACTTGTCGACACGTAACGATAACCTCTATCAGCCCGGTTCGCGCAGCTCTTAAGTAATCCTTTCCCTTTTAGAATCTCTTTTTGTCCCTCAGTCAGTGCAAGTCATTAGCATGCGTTTGTTTCACTAGGAACCACGTGATTAGTGCAGCTTTCTGATCCTCAGTCAGTGCAAATCATTAGCATGCGTTGTTTGATTAGGACCAATACTGTAAGAACACACGATGTGTCGATATGGAACTTGTCCATAACGAGCTAATCAATAGTGTAAGAACACACGATGTGTCCCAATTGACTGGTCATAACGAGCTAAATCAATAGTGTAGAACACACGATGTGTCCCAATATTAACTGGTTTTTTCACACGAGCTAATCAATAGTGTACTAACACACGATGTGTCAATATTAACTGGACATAACGAGCTAATCAAGAGTGTAAGAACACCATGTGTCAATACTGAACTGGTCATAACGAGCTAATCATATGGTTAAAACACACATATGTTAATATGCACTGGTCATAACGAAGCTAATCAATAGTGTAAGAAAACACAGGATTGTGTCAATATGACTGGTCATAACGAGCTATCAATAGTGTAAGAGACACAGGATGGGGTCAATATGAACTGGTCATGGACCAGCTAATCAATAGTGTAAGAACACAGGATGTGTCAATATGAACTGGTCATAACGAGCTAATCAATAGTGTAAGAACCAGGATGTGTCAATATGAACTGGTCATAACGAGCTAATCATAGTGTAAGAACACACGATGTGTCCAATATGAACGGGTCAATAACACTAATCAGTAGTGGAAGAACACAGGATTGTAATATGAACTGGACCATTACGATCTAATCAATAGTGTGTAGAACACACGATGTGTCCTATATGAACTGGTCATAACGAGTTTAATCAATAGTGTAAGAACACAGGATGTGTCAATATGAACTGGACATAACGAGCTATCAAGAGTGTCAGGACACGGGTTGTCAATAATGAACTGGTCCATAACGAGCTAATCAATAGTGTAAGAACACACATGTGTCAATATGAACTGGTCATAAACGAGCTATCCATAGTGTAAGATCACAGGATGTGCAATATGAACTGGGACCGAAACGCGCTAATCATGTGTAAGAACACACCGATGTGTCATATGAACTGTCATAACGAGCTAATCAACTAGTGAAGAACACAGGATGTGTCAATATGAATTGGTTCATAACGGAGCTAACAATAGTGTAAGAACACACGATGTGTCAAATATTAACTGTGGTCATAACGAGCTAATCAATAGTGTAAGAATACCGGATGTGTCAATATGAACTGGTCATAACGAGGCTAATCCATATGTAAGAACACAGGATGTGTCAATATGAACTGGACATACGTCTAATCAATAGTGTAAGAACACATGAGTGCGATATGAAGCTGGTCATGAACGAGCTATCAATAGGTGTAAGACACACGGAGTGTCATATGAACTGTTCATAAGGCGAATCAATAGTGTACGAACACACGATGTGTCACTATGAAACTGTCCATAACGAGCTAATCATAGTGTAAGAACACACGATGTGTCAATATGAACTGGACATAAAACCGACTAATCAATAGTGTAAGAACACAAAACACGATGTGTACACTATGAACTGGGTCATAACGGCTAATGAAGACTGTAAAACACACGATGTGTCATATGAACTAGTCATAAACGAGCTATCACTAGTGTAAGACACACTATGTGGTGAATATGAACTGGTCATAACGAGCTAATGAATACTGTAAACACACGATGTGTCAATATGAACTAGTCAATATGTTTCGTTGAATACAGTGTCATTCTCAATGTAGGGTGACTATGGTGGGACTGTGTCATATCATGTTTTCGGTGACCTACAGTGTCATTCACAATGCTATGAGACTATGGTGGGCACTGTGTTCCATATCATGTCCGGTAATAACAGTGTCCATTCTCATGCAGGGTGACTATGGTGTACTGTGTCATATCATGTCGTGAATACATGTCATTCTCAATGTAGGTTGACTATGGTGTACTGTAGTCATATCATTTCGGTGAATACAAGTGTCATTCTCAATGTAGGGTGCTATGGTGGACCTTTGTCATCTCATGTCGGTGAATACAGTGTCAGTCTCAATGTTAGGGTGACTATGGTGGACTGTGGTCCATATTATATCGGTGAACACAGTGTCATTCTCAATGCAGGGTGACTGTGGTGGACTGTTGTCATATCAGATAGTTAATTCAGTGTCCATTCACAATGCAATGAAACTTATGGTGACTGTGTCATATCATATATTTGTAATGCAGTGTCCTTCACAATGCAGGGTGACTGTGGGACTGTGGTCATATCATATAAGTTGAATTCAGTGTCATTCCAATGCAGGGTGACTGTGGTTGACCTGTGTCATAATCATATAGTTGAATTCAGTGGTCATTCACAATGCAATGAAACCTAGGTGGACTGTGTCATTTCATATAAGTTGAATACAGTGTCTTCACAATGCATGGGTTACTGTTGGTGAGACTGTTTCATATAGTTGAATACAGTGTCATTCACAATGTATGGGACTATGGTGGACTGTGGTCATGTCATATCGTTGAATACAGTGTCTTACATGTAGGGTGACTATGGTTGACTGTGTCATGTCACATCGTTGAATTCAGTGTCATTCACATGCAGGTGGATATGGTGGAACTGTGTTATGTCAGAAATCGTTGAATACAGTGTCATATTCACAATGCAGGGTGACTATGGTGGAACTGTGGTCCCATGTCACATCGGTGAATTCAGTGTCCATTCACAATGCAGGGTGTATATGGTGGACTGTGTCATGTCATATCGTTGAATACAAGTGTCATTCTCAATGCAGGGGCTATGGGTGGACTGTGTCATGTCACAGTCCGTTGAATTCAGTGTCAATCACAATGCCGGGTGATACGGTGGACTGGGTCGTGTCATATCGTTTTGAATACAGTGTCATTCACAATGTAGGGTGACTATGGTGGACTGTGTCCCTGTCACAGTCGGTGAATTCGTGTCATTCACAAATGCAGGGTGAAGATAGGTGGACTGTGTCATGTCACATCGTTTGAATTCAGTGCATTCACAATGCAGGGTTGATAGTTGACTGTTTCATATCGTTGAATACAGTGTAATTCACAATGCAATCATACTATGGTGACTGTGTTCGTGTCATATCGTTGAATACAGGTTCATTCACAATGTATGGACTATGGTGGACTGTTTTCATATTACACCTTGAGATAACAGTGTATCACATGCATGAGACTATGGGGCAGTGGTCATATCATATAGTTGATACAGTGTCATTCACAATGCAGGGTGGACATGGTGGACTTGTGTCATGTCATATCGTTGAATACAGTGTCCATTCCAATGCAATGAGACTATGGTGGACAGTTTCTATCACACCGTTGATACAGTTGTCATTCACAATGCAGGGTGGACATGGTGGGACTGTCGTGTCATATCGTGTGACTACAGTGTCCTTCACAATGCATGAACTATGGTGGATCCGTTTCATAATCATCACTGTTGAATACATTGTCATTCACAATGGCAGGGTGTACATGGTGGACTGTCGTGTCAATATCGTTGAATACAGTGTCATTCACACTGCAATAGACTATGGTGGACAGTTTCATATCACATCTTGAATACAGTGTCCATTCACAATGGCAAGGGTGGACATGTTGGGACTAATATGTGTCATATCGTTAATACAGTGTCATCCACAATGCAATGAACGATGAGTGGACTGTTTCATATCACATCGTTGAATACAGTGTCATTCACAATGGCCAGTGTAGGATATGGTTGACCTGTGTTATGTCCATAACGGTGATACAGTGTCATTCACATGTAGGGTGACTATGGTTGGACTGTGTCATGTCATATCGTTGAATACATGTCATTCTCAATGCAGGGTGACTATGGTGTTACTGTGTCATGTCATATCGTTGAATACAGTGTCTTGCTCATGCGTGTGATCTGGTGGACTGTGTTTATGTCTATCGTTTGAATGCAGTGTCATTAATCATGCAGGGTGACTATGTGTACTGTGTCCATGTCATATCGTTGAATACAAGTGTCATTTCATGCAGGGTGGACTATGGTGTAACTGTTTCATGTCATATCGTTGAATACAGTGTCATTCTCGAATGCAGGGTGACTAAGGTGTACTGTGTTCATGTCATATTGTTGAATACAGTGTCATTCTCAATGCAGGTGACTATGGTGGACTGTGGCATGTCACATCGGTGAATACAGTGTCTTCTCAAATCGGGTGGATATGGTGGACTGTGTTCATGTCACATTGTTGAATTCAGTGTCATTCACAATGCAGGGTGGATATGGTGTACTAGTGTCATGTCATATCGTTGATACAGGTCATTCTCAATGCAGGGTGCCTATGGTGGACTGTGGTCATGTCACAATCGTTGAATTCAGTGTCAATCACATGCATGGTGGATATGGTGGACTGTGTCGTGTCATATCGTTGAAATACCGTGGTCCATTCACAATGGAGGGTGACTATGGGGGACTGTGTCAGTCACATCGTTGAATTCAGTTTCATCATAATTCACCATGCAGGGGTGATATGGTGGACTGTGTCATGTCCTCGTTGAATTCAGTGTCATTCCCAATGCAGGGTGGATATGGTGGACTGTTTCATAACGTTTGAATACAGTGTAATTCACAATGCATCAGACTATGGTGGACTGTGTCGTGTCATAATCGTTGAATACAGGTCATTCACAATGTAAATGGGACTATGGTGGACTGTTCATATTACACGTTGAATCCAGTGTCCATTCACAATGCAATGAGACTATGGTGACAGTGTCCATATCATATAGTTGATACAGTGTCATTCAACATGCAGGGTGGACATGGTGGAACTTGTGGTCTGTCATATCGTTGAATACAGTGTAGAGTGTAGAGTGGCACAGTGGTATCGCGTTCGCAATCGTGTCAAGTAAACCCGAGTTCGAACCTGGGGGGGTGCAGGGGATTTTTTTCCTCTCATTCTGCACTATGCCTTAACGGTCTGGAACGTGGAGTCTTTCGATGAGACATAACCGAGGTCACCGTGGTGCCCCATGCGACTTAGCATCGTTTAAACCGGGCAACGAAAAAGTTGTCATTTGGTAAAAATTTACCTCCCCCCCTCCCCTCATCAGTGCCAAAATCGCATGCAAAAAAAAAAAACAAAAAATTTATAATGGTTCACAATGCGGGTGGATATGGTGGACTGTGTCGTGTCATATCGTTGAATCAGTGTCATTCACAATGTAGGGTGAACTATGGTGGACTGTGTCATGTCACATCGTTGAATTCAGTGTCATTCACAATGCAGGGTGGATATGGTGGACTGTGCCATGTCACATCGTCCTTCTCAATGCAGGGTGACTATGACTGCAGTGTCATTCACAATGCAGGGTGGATATGGTGGGACTGTGGTTAGGTCATAACAATGCAGGGTGACTATGGTGTACTGTGTCATGTCATATCGTTTGATACAGTGTCATTTCCAATGCAGGGGGATATGGGTGGACTGTGTTATGTCATATCGTTGAATGCTTGTCATTCTCATGCAGGGTGATCTATGGTGTACTGTGTCATGTCATATCGTTGAATACAGTGTCATTCTCAATGCAGGGTGACTATGGTGTCTGTTTCATGTCAATATCGTTTTGAATACAGTGTCATTCTCATGCAGTGGTGACTATGGGTACTGTGTCATGTCATATTGTTGAAACAGTGTCCTTCTCAATTCAGGGTAACTATGGTGGACTGTGTCATGTCAATCGGTGAATACAGTGTCCATTCTCAATGCAGGGTGATATGGTTGACTGTGTCATGTCATAAACGGTGAATCAGTGGCCTTCTCAATGCAAGTGGACTATGGTGACTTGTGTCATGTCATTAATTTGATACAGTGTCATTCTCACTGCATGTGACTGGTGGACTGGTGTCAATGTCACATCGTTGAATACAGTGCCATTCTCAATGCAAGTGTGGATATGGTGGACTGTGCGTCCATATATCGTTGAATACAGTGTCATTCTCAATGCAGGGTGACTGGTGGACTGTGTCATGGTCACATCGTTGAATACAGTGGCCATTCTCAATGCAGGGTGGATTGGTGACTGCGTCATATCTGAAACAAAGTACAGTGTCATTCTCATGCATGGTGACTGGTGGACTGTGTCATGTCACAACATCGTTGAATACAACATGCATTCTCATGCAGGGTGGATATGTTTGACTGCTGTCCTATCGTTTGAATACAGTGTCATTCTCAATGCAGGTTGGATATGCTGGAGCCAGCTGACGGGATGCGGGGGGTCAGGCTGACCAATGGAACAAGGACTGTGTCAAGCTGTGTCATGTCATATTGATTAATGTTGTGTCACATGGCAGGGTGAGTGTGTGAAAGGTGTCATGTTGTGTCATGTCGTATTGATGAATGTCGTGTCACATGGCAGGGGACCATTCGGGACTGTGTCCAGTGCTGTGTCATGTGGTATTGAGAAGTCGTGTCACATGGCAGGGTGACCGTCGGTGGAGCAGCTGACGGGATGTGGAGTGAGGGCATGACCAACGGAAACATGGACTGTGTCATCGTGGATGATGAATGTCGTGTCACTCAGGTGTGACCATCGTGGAGCCAGCTGACGGAATGTGGGTGGTGAGTGACCAACGGGGAACATGGACGTGTCATGTGGTATTGATGAATGTCGTGTCACATGGCAGGGTGACCATCGTGGACTGGGTCAGTGGTATGGATGAATGTCGTGTCATGGCAGGGTGGACCGTTCGTGGAGCCAGCTGGACGGATGTGGATGTGAGGTGGATGACCAACGGAACAGACTGTGTCATGTGTATGATGAATGTAGTGTAACATGCAGGGTGACCATCGTGGAGCAGCGGACGGGATGTGGATGTGAGGCTGACCAACGGAACATGGACTGTGTCATGTGGTATGATGAATGTGTGTCCATGGCAGGCGTGACGTCGTGGAGCCAGCTGACGGATGGGATGTGAGGCTGACCAACGGAACATGGACTGTGTCATGTGGTCTGATGAATGTCGTGTCACATGGCAGGGTGACCATCGTGGCGCCAGCTGGACGGGATGTGGGAGTAGGCTGACCAAACGGAAAAATGGACTGGAATGACTGAAGGCTGCATAGAAGGTGAGCAACTGGAGGTGGAGTAGGAGGATAAAGAACGAAGAAGAGATGGAGGAGGAGGAGGAGGAGGCGGGGAGGAAAAAGAAGAAGATGAGGAGGAGGAGGAAAAAGAGAGATGAAGGGACGAGGAGGAGGGCGGAGGCGGAGAGAGAGGATAATGAGGCTGAGGAGGGAGGACGGAGGAGGCGGAGTACGGAGGCGATGAGGGAGGAGGAGGGGACTAGGAAAATTAGTCGTCACGTAGGCGGACATGCTTATTCTGCGCTAGTGATTATGCTGACTTCTGGGGTCGGGCTTGAGTGAGTATGCTCTGCTTCGTATGATTCGAGCTTAGGCGGAGGAGGAGAGGAGCGAGGAGGAGTGGGAGAAGAAGAAGAAGGAGAAGGGGGAAAGAGAAGGAGAAAGAAAGTAGAAGAAGGAGAGAAGAGAGAGAGAGGAAGACAAGGAGGAGGAAGAAAAAAACGGAAGAGGAAGAAGAAGAAGGAGAAGAAAGAAAAGCAAGAAGAGGAGGAGAAGGGGGAAAGACAGAGAAAGAAGAAAGCAGAGAGAAAGAGGGGGCATGAAAAGAAGAAGGAGGAGGGAGGAGGGAGGAAGCAGAAGAAATAGGAGGAGACGAGGTAGAGGAGGAGAGCGGGATGAGGAGGAGGAGGAAGTAGGAGGAGGAGGAGGAGGAGGAGGAGGAGGACGATGAGGAGGAGGAGGAGGGGGAGGAGGAGGAGGAGAGGAGGAGGAGGAGGAGGAGAGGAGAGGAGAGGAGGCATGAGAGCCGAGGATGAAGGAGGAGGAGAGAGGAAGGCGGAGGAGGAGGAGAGTGAGGAGGAGGAGGAGGGAAAGGAGGAGGGAGAGGAGGAGGAGGAGGATGAGGAGGAGGAGGAGGTGGAGGTGGAGGAGGAGGTGGAGGAGATGGAGGAGGAGGAGGAGGAGAGATGGAGGAGGAGGAGGAGTGTAGGAGGAGGAGGAGGAGGAGGAGGAGAGGAGGATGAAGGATGAAGGAAGAAGAGCGACGAAGAGTGAAGAGGAGGAGGAAGAATGAGGAGGAGGAGGAGGAGGAGGAGGGGGGGCATTGTAGGAGGAGAAGGAGGAGGAGGATGAGAAGGAGACTGCTAAGGGAGGAGGAGGAGGATGTAGAGGGGAGGAGGATGGAGGAGGAGGATGAGGAGGCGGAGGTGAGGAGGATGTGGAGGATGAGGTAGGATGATGGCGTCTGAGGAGGAGGAGGATTGAGAGAGGAGGAGGAGTAGGATGAGTTGAGGAGTCTTGTCTGAGGATGCGGATCGAAAGCGTGCTAGAAATCGTCGGAGGCTGGAGGAGGCGGCGTATTAGTGAGATGATTAGGTCTGAGGATGAGAGGGAGTAGGAGGATAAGGAGAAGGAGAAGTGTGTATGAGGAGAAGAAGAAGGAAGTCGAAGAAGAAGAAGATAAAGGAGGAGGAGAAGGAGGAAGAGGAAGATAAGGAGGAGGGTGAGGTATGGATATGAAGTAAGTATGAGGATGAGGATGAGGAAGAGGATGAGGAAGAGGAGGAGGAGAGGGAGGAGGAGGAGGAGGAGGAAGAGGAAGAAGAAGAAAAAGAAGGAAGAAAAGGAGGAGGAGAAGGAGGAAGAGGAGGGGGAGAAAAAAAAACAAGGAAGGGGGGAGGGGGGGGGGCGGGGGAGGGGGGGGGGTGGAGGAAGAGGAGGAGGAGGAAGAGGAGGAGGAGGAATTGAGGAGAGGAGGAAGAGGAGGAGGAGGAAGAGGAGAAAGAAGAAGAAGATTGAAAAGGGATAGGAGGAAGAGAAAAAAAGAGAAGGGAGGAGGAGGAGGAGGAGAAGAAGAAGATGAAGAGGAGGAGGAAGAGGCAGGATGAGGAAGGAGGAGGCGAAGAAGAGGAGGAGGAAGAGGGAGGCGGAGGAAGAGGAGGAGGAAGGAGGAGAAAGAAGAAGAAGTGAAAAGGGAAGGAGGAAGAGAAAAAGGAGAAGTGGAGGAGGAGGGGAGGAGGAGAAGAAGGAAGATGAAAGAGGAGGAGGAGAGGAGGCGGAGGAAGAGGAGGAGGAGGAAGAGGAGGAAGGAGGAAGCAGGAGGAGGAGGAAGAGGAGGAGGAGGAAGAGGAGGAGGAGGATTAGGAGGAGGAGGAGAAGAAGAAGAGGGAGGAGGAGGAGAAAGAAGAAGATGAAGGGGGAGGAGGAGGAGAAGAGGAGGAAGGCGAGGATGAGGAAGAGTAGTGAGGAGGAGGAGGAAGAGGAGGAGGAGAAGGGAGGAGGAGGAGGAGGAAGAGGAGAAAAAAAAGAAGAAGGAGGAGGAGACCAGAGGAGGAGGAGGAGGAGGATGTGGAGGTGGAGGAGGAGAAGAAGAAGAATGAAGAAGAGGAGGAGGAGGAGGAAGATGGAGGAGGAGGAGGAGGAGGAAGGAGGAGGAGGAGGAATGAGGAGGAGGAGGAAGGAGGAGGAGGAGGAGGAGAAAGAAAAAGAAGATGAACGAGGAGGAAGTGGAGGAGGAGGAGGAGAGGAGAAGGAAGAGGAGGAGGAGGAGAGGGAGGAGGAGGAGGGGCAGGGGGGGGGAGGGGGGGGGGAAGGGGGGCAGGAGGAGGAGGAGGAGGAGGAGGAGGAGGATAAAGAAGAAGATGAAGGAGGAGGAGGAGAGGAGAGGAGAGGACGAAATAAAGAGGAAGATGAAAGAGGAGGAAGAGGAGGAGAAGAAGAAGGATGTTTTAGTAGGAGGCGCTTATAGTTGTGCCATCTTTGCAGTAGAAAAAAATATGGTTCTACGACTGTTGAACACAGATAAATTAGATAGAAACGTCAATATTGACTGACATCTGACAATTGAATTGAAATGCAAGCTATAGTAGAAAAGATAAGAGGAAGAGAAGAAAAATCCCCAACTCATTTCTGAAAGAGTGCAATCAGCATGAAGAAATACAACAATAGAACACATTGTACAAACACAGAATTGCATGAATGATTAGAAAAACAAACAAGCAAACAAACAAATAATTTTTAAAACAACAACAACAAAAAGAAGAAGACGGAAATGACTTGTGTGAGCATGGGGGAAAACTTACTTGCTCAATAAGAATCCTTGTACATATTTTGTATTATTATGTATAGGGAGGGTCGGCCATACACTGGTGTAATACATTGAAAATACAAACTGTGAATAGTAAAGATGATAAACATAAATGGCTATGAATATTGACATGGTAAATATGACTATTAATGAACATCAAATAGTAAATGTGTCACCAAATACTTATGACAGAAACCTTTTTGAATGAACAATAAATTGACGAACAGCTTCAAATATAAGAATATTTATTTTGTTTGGTAGTACAGGATCTCCTTTCAATAACGTTTGTAATCTAGTATAGTCTGGGGGTAGAGTTAATATTGTATTTGATCGAGCTATATGAAAGAATTAAAGAGCTATATGAAAGAGTCAATTAATTCATGCAATGTTTCCATGGTAACAGGAGGCGGATTTCGCCCTGTCTGGTCTGTCGGTGACTGCTGACCGTGCCACAGTGTCCGACCATACCACCGGATTCTTCTATGATGAGATAACATGACATTAGGTGACATGATATGCCACAGTGTCCGACCATACCACCGGATTTTTCTATGATGAGCTGAGGTGACATTAGGTGACATGACATGACAGGACATGACATTAGGTGACATGATATGCCACAGTATCCGACCATACCACCGGATTCTTCTATGATGAGGTAACATGACATTAGGTGACATGATATGCCACAGTGTCCGACCACAACACCGGATTCTTCTATGATGAGGTGAGGTGAATTGATATTAGGTGACATGACAGGACATTAGGTGACATGACATGACATTATGTGACATGATATGCCACAGTGTCCGACCACAACACCGGATTCTTCTATGATGAGGTGACACGACATGACATTAGGTGACATGACATTAGGTGACATGATATGCCACAGTATCCGACCATACCACCGGATTCTTCTATGATGAGATGACATGACATTAGGTGACATGACATGACATGACATTAGGTGACATGATATGCCACAGTGTCCGACCACACCACCGGATTCTTCTATGATGAGATGACATGACATTAGGTGACATGACATGACAGGACATGACATTATGTGACATGATATACCACAGTGTCCGACCAAACCACCGGATTCTTCTATGATGAGGTTACACGACATGACATTAGGTGACATGACATTAGGTGACATGACATTAGGTGACATGACATTAGGTGCCATGACATCAGGTGACATGACATCAGGTGACATGACCGGAGGTGACTTAACATTAGGTGACATGAGGTGCCACAGTGTCCGACCATACCACCGGATTTTTCTATGATGAGCTGAGGTGACATTAGGTGACATGACATGACAGGACATGACATTAGGTGACATGATGTGCCACAGTGTCCGACCACATCACCGGAATCTTCTATAATGATGTGACATGACATGACATTATGTGACATGACAGGACATTAGGTGACATGACATGACATTATGTAACATGATATGCCACAGTATCCGACCATAACACCGGATTCTTCTATGATGAGGTGACATGACATGACATTATGTGACATGATATGACATGACATGACATTAGGTGACATGATATGCCACAGTGTCTAACCACACCACTGGATTCTTCTATGATGAGGTGACATGACATGACATTATGTGACATGATATGACATGACATGACATTAGGTGACATGATATGCCACAGTGTCCGACCACACCACCGGATTCTTCTATGATGAGGTGACATGACATGACATTATGTGACATGATATGACATGAGTGTCATTAGCCATACCACCGTTGTCGACATTCTCCGATCACACCACCGGACATTAGGTGACATGACATGACAGGACATGACATTAGGTGACATGATGTGCCACAGTGTCCGACCATACCACCGGATTCTTCTATGATGAGCTGACATGACATTAGGTGACATGACATGACACGACATGACATTACGTGACATGATGTGCCACAGTGTCCGACCACACCACCGGATTCTTCTATGATGAGGTTACATGACATTAGGTGACATGACATGACATGACATTAGGTGACATGATATGCCACAGTGTCCGACCACAACACCGGATTCTTCTATGATGGGGTGACATGACATTATGTGACATGATATGCCACAGTGACAGTGAGGTGACACCAGACCTTATGTAACATGATATGACATGACATTAGATGACATGACATGACATGACATTAGGTGACATGATATGCCACAGTGTCCGACCACACCACCGGATTCTTCTATGATGAGGTGACATATCATGACATTAGGTGACATGACATGACAGGACAGGACATTATGTGACATGATATGACAGGACATGACAGGTGACATGGCAGGACAGGACATTAGGTGACATGATATGCCAGTGTCCGACCACATCAGCGGATTCTTCTATGATGATGAGGTGACATGACATGACATTAGGTGACATTAGTACAGTGACATGGATTAGTGACATGATATGCCACAGTGTCCGACCACACCACCGGATTCTTCTATGATGAGGTGAGGTGACATGACATTACGTGACATGACATGATAGGACATGGCATTAGGTGACATGACATGACATTATGTAACATGATATGCCACAGTGTCCGACCACACCACCGGATTCTTTTAAGATCCACCACTGTATATTAAACTGGTTTTAATTAAGTCTAATTTGGGGTTGGAATTAGCAGTTTGCTTGACTGCCTGTAACTGTTTATTGAGAAGCGGCCAATTAAAGATTGGGGAGCGTTTCAGGACATGATTTTATGCATCATCCTTGCTTTGTTATGCTCCAACTGTAATTTAAAACAGGTAATATACCTAATGTTTTGTAATCAAGTAGATGACAGATTTTGGCGTTTCTGTCTGGTTGTCAAACACATATACTTAGTTTTGGTTTGGATTCAGAGAGAGAGAGAGAGTGAGTGCCCGATCGGGTGTCAGTGACGTGATGACTGAGAGAGAGAGAAGAGAGAGGAGTGATGTTAGCTAATTAATCTTCGAAATGAGAGGAGAGAGAAGAGAGAGATGAGAGAGAGAGAGGAGATGAGAGAGAGAGAGCGAGAGAGAGAGGTTTTGAGAAGTTTAGAGAGAGAACCGAAGAGAGCGAACATGAGAGAGAGAGAGAGAGAGTAGCTGACGAGAGAAGTCGTGAGACGAGATTTACCGCAAGAGAGAGAGAGAGAGAGGAGAGAGATAATTGGGTGTAAAAAGTCCGGGTAAAAAAAGACCTAGGATGTGAAAAGATCAGGGTGGGAAAAATCCGGGTGTGCAATAAACGGTGGGAAAGACCAGGGTGTGAAATAAACGGTGGGAAAGTCCAGGGTGTGAAATAAACGGTGGGAAAGACCAGGGTGTGAAATAAACGGTGGAAAAGACCAGGATGTGAAATAAACGGTGGGAAAGACCAGGGTGTGAAATAAACGGTGGGAAAGACCAGGGTGTGAAATAAACGGTGGGAAAGACCAGGATGTGAAATAAACGGTGGGGAAGACCAGGGTGTGAAATAAACGGTGGAAAAGACCAGGGTGTGAAATAAACGGTGGGAAAGACCAGGGTGTGAAATAAACGGTGGAAAAGACCAGGGTGGGAAATAAACGGTGGGAAAGACCAGGGTGGAAAATAAACGGTGGGAAAGACCAGGATGTGAAATAAACGGTGGAAAAGACCAGGATGTGAAATAAACGGTGGAAAAGACCAGGGTGGGAAATAAACGGTGGGAAAGACCAGGGTGTGAAATAAACGGTGGAAAAGACCAGGATGTGAAATAAACGGTGGGAAAGACCAGGGTGTGAAATAAACGGTGGAAAAGACCAGGATGTGAAATAAACGGTGGAAAAGACCAGGGTGGGAAATAAACGGTGGAAAAGACCAGGGGAGGGAAATAAACGGTGGAAAAGACCAGGGTGGAAAATAAACGGTGGAAAAGACCAGGGTGTGAAATAAACGGTGGAAAAGACCAGGATGTGAAATAAACGGTGGGGAAGACCAGGGTGTGAAATAAACGGTGGAAAAGACCAGGATGTGAAATAAACGGTGGGAAAAACCAGGGTGGGAAATAAATGGTGGGAAAGACCAGGGTGGAAAATAAACGGTGGGAAAGACAAGGGTGGGAAATATAACAGTGAAGACAGTGGTCTTATCCCTTTTCCTTCCATTATATTATTATTGTTATTATGATCATATAGTTGTTGTTATTATCATCATATTATTGTTGTTATACAGGTGATGCTGATGGCGGTGGCCCCCAGCCCTATTCCACCCCCTGGTCATTTCCTATTGTTGTTATTATAATCATAATTGTTGTTATTATAATCATATTGTTGTTGTTATTATCATTTTATTATTGTCGTTAAACAGGTGATACTGATGGCGGTGCACCCCAGCCCTATTTCCACCCCCTGGTCATTTCCTATTGTTGTTATTATCATTATGATTGTTTTTATAATCATATTATTGTAGTTTTTGTAATCATATTATTGTAGTTATTATCATCATATTATTGTTGTTATACAGGTGATTCTGATGGCGGTGCCCCCCAGCCCTATTTCCACCCCCTGGTCATTTCCTATTGTTGTTATTATAATCATAATTGTTGTTATTATAATCATATTGTTGTTGTTATTATCATCATATTATTGTTGTTATACAGGTGATGCTGATGGCGGTGCCCCCCAGCCCTATTTCACCCCCTGGTCATTTCCTATTGTTGTTATTATCATCATGATTGTTTTTATAATCATATTATTGTAGTTTTTGTAATCATATTATTGTAGTTATTATCATCATATTATTGTTGTTATACAGGTGATTCTGATGGCGGTGCCCCCCAGCCCTATTTCCACCCCCTGGTCATTTCTAGTACAGTCTTTCCGCTGGCCAGTGTACGCCTTGCTGGGTTGTGGCCTAGTGGTGCTGACCGCCCTGTGGACTCTCGTCGACTCCTGCAGCAACATCATGCAGGGTCGGGCCTATGTGGCGGAGGGCATGAAAACTGCATCATCCAACGTGTCTGTGGTGGAGGACAGGAAAACTGCATCATCCAACGTGTCTGTGGTGGAGGGCATGAAAACTGCATCATCCAACGTGTCTGTGGTGGAGGGCAGGAAAACTGCATCATCCAACGTATCTGTGGTGGAGGGCAGGAAAACTGCATCATCCAACGTATCTGTGGTGGATAGGGCGATGACTTTGTTTGGGGCCTTGACTGCAAGAGGTGAGGTAGTGGATTGGATGGATTGACTGCAAGAGGTGAGGTAGTGGATTGGATGGATTGACTACAAAAGATGAGGTAGTGGATTGGATGGATTGACTGCAAGAGATGAGGTGGTGGATTGGATGGATTGACTGCAAGAGGTGAGGTAGTGGTTTGGATGGATTAACTGCAAGAGGTGATGTGATGGATTGGATGGAGTGACTGCAAGATGTGATATGGTGGATTGGATGGATTGACTGCAAGAGGTGAGGTAGTGGATTGGATGGATTGACTACAAGAGGCGAGGTACTGGATTGGGTGGATTGACTGCAAGAGGTGATGTGGTGGATTGGATGGATTGACTGCAGGAGGTGAGGTAGTGGATTGGATAGATTGACTGCAAGATGTGAAGAAGTGGATTGGATGGATGACTGCAAGAGGTGAGGTAGTGGATTGGATGGATTGACTACAAAAGATGAGGTAGTGGATTGGATGGATTGACGGTGGTGGATTGGATGGATTGACTGCAAGAGGTGAGATAGTGGATTGGATGGATTGACTGCAAGAGATGAGGTGGTGGATTGGATGGATTGACTGCAAGAGATGAGGTGGTGGATTGGATGGATTGACTGCAAGAGGTGAGGTAGTGGATTGGATGGATTGACTACAAGAAAGCGAGGTACTGGAATGGGTGGATTGACTGCAAGAGGTGATGTGGTGGATTGGATGGATTGACTGCAGGAGGTGAGGTAGTGGATTGGATGGATTGACTGCAAGAGATGAGGTAGTAGATTGGATGGATTGACTGCAAGAGGTGAGGTAGTGGATTGGATGGATTGACTGCAAGAGGTGAGGTAGTGGATTGGATGGATTGACTACAAAAGGTGAGGTAGTGGATTGGATGGATTGACTGCAAGAGGTGAGGTGGTGGATTGGATGGAGTGACTGCAAGATGTGATATGGTGGATTGGATGGATTGACTGCAAGAGGTGAGGTAGTGGATTGGATGGATTGACTGCAAGAGGTGAGGGTGGTGGATTGGATGGATTGAATGCAAGAGTTGAAGTAGTGGATTGGATGGATTGAAATGCAAGAGGTGAAGTGGTGGATTGGATGGATTAACTGCAAGAGGAGACGTGGTGGATTGGATGGATTGACTGCAAGAGGGTGAAGTAGTGGATTGGATGGATTGACTGCAAGAGGTGATTTATTTATTGACGATGATGATGATGATGATGATGATGATGATGCTGTGATGATGATGATGATGATGATGATGATGATGACGATGATGATGAGAAGAAGGAGGAATAGGAGGAGGAAGAGGCGGGGAGGAGTAGGAGGAGGAGGAAGCCCACGAGAAGTAGGGAGGAGGAGGAGGACTACAGGAGAAGATAGGAAGGCAGGAGAAGAAAGAGAGGGAGGAGGAGGAGGAGGAGGAAGAGGAGGGTACGGCTACAGAGTAAGGGTGTGGAGTGGCACAGAGGTAACGCGCTCGCTTTGTACAAAGTTCGAACCTGGGTACATGGGATTTTTCCTCTCATTTTGCGACTAGGCCTTACGGTCTGAAACATGGAGTCTTTCGGAACTGAGACGATAAACCAAGGTCTTCGTGTGAGCCCATGCACATAGCACATGTTAAGCCGTTTAACACGTTTACCACACACACCCTTTCCTTCCTTATCAGTCACATAAACATCGGAAGTTGGATGTTGCTGTGCATTTGGATGTTATTGTCCATGATGATCATAATGATGATGATGATGATGATGGTGATGATGACGATGGCAATGGTGACGATGATGATGATGATGACGATGGTGATGGTGACTATAATAATGATGGTGATGATGATGATGGTGACGATGATGATGATGATGATGGTGATGGTGACTATGATGATGGTGATGATGACGATGATGATAGTGACGACGATGATGATGATAATGAAGATAATGATGATGGTGATGGTGACGACGACGATGATGATGATGATAATGATGACGATGACTGCTATGAGTGGTGCTGATGATGATGATGATGACGATGATGATGATGGTGATGATGACGATGATGATGATGGATGGTGATGGTGATGACGATGATGCTAGTGGTGATGATTATGATGACGATGATGATTATGATGACGATTATTATGATGAAGATGACGACGATGATGCTCTTGATGATGATGACGATGATGACGATACTATGATGATGTTGATGGTGATGGTGGGTGGTGGTGATGATGATGAGATGATGCATGATTGATGTCCCCGCCCCCATGACGGATGACGGTGATGCTAGTGATAATGATGATTGATGATGATGATGATTATGATGACGATGATTTTGATGATGATGACGATGATGTTAATGGTGATGATGATGATGATGATGATGATGATGATGATGATGAATGATGCTGATGATGATGATGTTGATGATGATGATGATCATTGTGATGATCATGACGACGATGATGATTATGACGACGATGATGATGATGATGATGATGATGATGATGATGATGATGATGGTGATGATGATGATGATGACGATGATTGATGATGATGATGATGATGATGATGATTGATGATGATGATGTTGATGATGATGATGATGGTGATGATGATAGGTGATGATGTGATGATGATGGTGATTGATGATGATGATGGTACATACAGCTACAGAGATAAGGGTGTGGCGGGGCCCTAGCAGGGTGTTGCTGTGCAGCTGGATGCTGCTGTCCATCGTCATTGTGATGGTGATATGTGATGATGATGATGATGGTTCATACAGCTACAGAGATAAGGGTGTGGCGGGGCCCTAGCAGGGTGTTGCTGTGCAGCTGGATGCTGCTGTCCATCGTCATTGTGATGGTGATGGTGGTGATGATGATGATGATGGTTCATACAGCTACAGAGATAAGGGTGTGGCGGGGCCCTAGCAGGGCGTGTTGCTGTGCAGCTGGATGCTGCTGTCCATCGTCATTGTGATGGTGATGGTGATGATGATGATGATGGTTCATACAGCTACAGAGATAAGGGTGTGGCGGGGCCCTAGCAGGGTGTTGCTGTGCAGCTGGATGCTGCTGTCCATCGTCATTGTGATTATGATGATGATGATGATGGTGATGATGATGGTGATGATGATGATGATGATGATGATGATGGTGATGATGATGATGATGCAATGGTGATGATGATTTTGATGATGATGATGATGGTTCATACAGCTACAGAGATAAGGGTGTGGCGGGGCCCTAGCAGGGTGTTGCTGTGCAGCTGGATGCTGCTGTCCATCGTCATTGTGATGTTGATGATGAGGATGATGAGGATGATGATGATGATGATGATGCATGATGATGATGATGATGGTTCATACAGCTACAGAGATACGGGTGTGGCGGGGCCCTAGCAGGGTGTTGCTGTGCAGCTGGATGCTGCTGTCCATCGTCATTGTGGGGACCTACACTGGCCGGATGACCTCACGCGCCCTGCTGGTTCCGCGACCTTTGCCCTTTAACTCCATCGGTCAGTTGGTCCGTCGCCATGACTACACCTGGGGCCTGGCCCAGGGAACCATGATGGAGGCCTTCTTCTCTGTGAGTAATTGTCGTCATCATCATCATCATCATCATCATCATCATCATCATCAAGTCAATCATCATCGTCGTCGTCGTCGTCGTCGTCATCGTCGTCGTCGTCGTCATCATCATCATCCATCATCATCATCATCATCATCAATTATCATCATCGTCGTCGTCGTCGTCGTCGTCAGTCGTCGTGGCGTCGTCGTCATCGTCGTCGTCGTCATTATCATCATCATCATCTCATCATCATCATCATCATCATCATTGTTATCATCATCATTATCGTCATCATTATCATCATCAGCAGCAGCATCATCATTGTTATCAGTCATCTTCATCATCATCATCATCATCATCATCATCATTTTATGATAGAGGCCTTTTTGTCTGTGTGTCATCGTCATCATCACCAACATGACTGTAGAAAATGATTTATTATTCTAATCTTAGTACAGCTCTCATTGATGTCATGCTATTTATTGTACTAAGCTTAGTACAGCTCTCAAATAATGCCATGTCATTTATTGTACTAAGCTTACTACAGCTCTCATTGATGCCATGTCATTTATTGTACTAAGCTTAGTACACCTCTAATTGATGTCCATGTCATTTATTGCACTAATCATATAGAGCAGCTCTCATTGATGTCATGCTATTTATTGTACTAAGCTTAGTACAGCTCTCAAATAATGCCATGTCATTTATTGTACCATGTCATAGCTTACTACAGCTCTCATTTGATGCCATGTCATTTATTGCACTAATCATATAGAGCAGCTCTCATTGATGCCATGTCATTTATTGTACTAAGCTTAGTACACCTCTAATTGATGCCATGTCATTTATTGCACTAATCATATAGAGCAGCTCTCATTGATGTCATGTGATTTATTGTACTAAGCTTAGTACACCTCTAATTGATGTCATGTCATTTATTGTGCTAATCATATAGAGCAGCTCTCATTGATGTCATGTCATTTATTGTACTAAGCTTAGTATCACAGCTCTCATTGATGTCATGTCATTTATTGTGCTATGTTTAGTAGCAGCTCTCATAGATGTCATGTCATTTATTGTACTAAGCTTAGTACAGCTCTCATTGATGTCGTGTCATTTATTGTACTAAGCTTAGAGCAGCTCTCATTGATGTCATGTCATTTATTGTACAAAGCTTAGAGCAGCTCTCATTGATGTCATGTCATTTATTGTACTAATTATATAGAGCAGCTCTCATTGATGTCATGTCATTTATTGTACTAAGCTTAGAGCAGCTCTCATTGATGTCATGTCATTTATTGTACTAATTATATAGAGCAGCTCTCATTGATGTCATGTCATTTATTGTACTAATCATATAGAGCAGCTCTCATTGATGTCATGTCATTTATTGTACTAATTATATAGAGCAGCTCTCATTGATGTCATGTCATTTATTGTACTAATCATATAGAGCAGCTCTCATTGATGCTCATGTCATTTATTGTACTAAGCTTAGAGCAGCTCTCATTGATGTCATGTCATTTATTGTACTAATTATATAGAGCAGCTCTCATTGATGTCATGTCATTTATTGTACTAAGCTATAGAGCAGCTCTCATTGATGTCATGTCATTTATTGTACTAAGCTTAGTACAGCTCTTATTGATGTCATGTCATTTATTGTACTAAGTTTAGGAACAGCTCTCATTGATGCCATGTCATTGATTGTACTAAGCTTAGTACAGCTCTCATTGATGTCATGTCATTTATTGTACTAAGCTTAGTACCGTTCTCATTGATGTCATTTGATTTATTGTACTATGTTTAGTACAGCTCTCATAGATGTCATGTCATTTATTGTACTAAGCTTAGTGCATCTCTAATTGATGTCATGTCATTTATTGTACTAAGCTTAGAGCAGCTCTCAGTGATGTCATGTGATTGATTGTACTAAGCTTAGTACAGCTCTCAATTGATGTCATGTCATTTATTGTACTAAGCTTAGTACAGCTCTCATTGATGCCATGTCATTTATTGTTCTAAGCTTATGAAAATACAGCTCTCATTGATGCCATGTCATTTATTGTACTAAGCTTAGTACAGCTCTCATTGATGTCAACAACTGTCATTTATTGTACTAAGCTTAGAGCAGCTCTCATTGATGTCATGTCATTTATTGTACTAAGCTTAGAGCAGCTCTCATTGATGTCATGTCATTTATTGTACTAATTATATAGAGCAGCTCTCATTGATGTCATGTCATTTATTGTACTAAGTCATATAGAGCAGCTCTCATTGATGTCATGTCATTTATTGTACTAATTATATAGAGCAGCTCTCATTGATGTCATGTCATTTATTGTACTAATCATATAGAGCAGCTCTCATTGATGCCATGTCATTTATTGTACTAAGCTTAGAGCAGCTCTCATTGATGTCATGTCATTTATTGTACTAATTATATAGAGCAGCTCTCATTGATGTCATGTCATTTATTGTACTAAGCTTAGAGCAGCTCTCATTGATGTCAGTGCCAGTGTGTTGTGTGTAACGTTACTGTTATATGATGGTGAAGATGAGGCTCTTTCAACTCACTACCATAGTTGTCACACGAGTAGTAGTTGCCATGGATGGCATGTTATTGGTTAGTGGATGTCATATAGTAGCAGCTCTCATTGATGTCATGTCATGTTTAATTTGTACTAAGCTTAGTACAGCTCTTATTGATGAGGTTCCAGTTGGTCATTTATTGTACTATAGTTAGGTGAATGGAGTTTAACACAAACTAACCATGACTCCGTGTCACAACTCATGTAGTATGTAGGTCCGTGAGTGGTGTTGCATTGGGAATTCTGTTCTAAGCTTAGAGCAGCTCTCATTGATGTCATGTCATTTATTGTACTAAGCTTAGTTAGCACGAGTATTGCGATTTCATTTTCACAGAATATAGCTCACTTACTGTTTCTACACTTGAGAGATTTATTCGTACTAAGCTTATGTACAGTTCTGCATCGGAGTTGATGTCATCGGCAATTTAGTAAGTTCTAAGCTTTAGAGCCAATCTCTCATTGATGTCATGTGATTTATTGTACTAAGCTTGTGGGTAGAGTAGTCTTCCATTGATGCCATGTGGAATTTATGTGTGGGTACTAAGCTTAGGTGAATGGCTTACATGCCAACATCTACTCACAATAGCCTGGTGTCTCACACCATGTTTATCACAGAGTATTTTGCTGTATTGTACTAAGCTTAGTACAGCTCTCGTTGATGTCATGTCATTTATTGTTCTAAGCTTAATACAGCTGTCATTGATGTTATGTCATTTATTGTACGAAGCTTAGTACAGCTCTCATTGATGTCATGTCATTTATTGTAGCAACACTGATTACGACGGCACCCCCAGTCGATGCAAGGCTCCAGCTGGGGGGAAAACATCGGAAAACCTAAGGACCTTAACTATAAACTATTTAGCAGCCTTGACTAGAGAACCCCCAGTCTATGGAAGGCTCCAGTCGGGGGAAAACATCTGGAACCTAAGGACCTTAACTATAAACTATTTAGCAGCCTTGACTAGAGAACCCCCAGTCTATGGAAGGCTCCAGCTGGGGGAAAACATCTGGAACCTAAGGACCTTAACTATAAACTATTTAGCAGCCTTGACTAGAGAACCCCCAGTCTATGGAAGGCTCCAGTCGGGGGAAAACATCTGGAACCTAAGGACCTTAACTATAAACTATTTAGCAACCCTGACTAGAGAACCCCCAGTCTATGGAAGGCTCCAGCTGGGGGGAAACATCTAGAACCTAAGGACCTTAACTATAAACTATTTAGCAACCCTGACTAGAGAACCCCTAGTCTATGGAAGGCTCCAGCCGGGGGGAAACATCTGGAACCTAAGTACCTTAACTATAAACTATTTAGCAACCCTGACTAGAGAACCCCTAGTCTATGGAAGGCTCCAGCTGGGGGAAAACATCTGGAACCTAGGGACCTTAACTATAAACTATTTAGCAACCCTGACTAGAGAACCCCTAGTCTATGGACTACTAACTTCAGCGACTAAGGACTAATCTATGAACAGCAGCGACTAAAGACTTAAGGCAACTAACTGCAGCGACTAATGAATAATGTATGAACAGCAGCAACCAATCAGATCCTCAAAGACATTCCATGTGCTGAAGCAACCAAATCCTTTCAAACTGACCAGGTCACAAACACTTTTTATGATTCCCAGCACACAACAAGCTTCCTAAAAACTGGACAAAGGAAACCATGAAAAACAAAAACAACCAATTATTGAAGTAATTTTCCAAGCGGCTTCAAAACTATCAACCAACTTTCCAACCGGCTCCAACCAGGACTCACAAAACCCAAACTGATGATGTCATGTCATTTATTGTTCTAAGCTTAGAGCAGCTCTCATTGATGTCATGTCATTTATTGTACAAAGCTTAGAGCAGCTCTCATTGATGTCATGCCATTTATTGTACTAAGCTTAGTACAGCTCTCATTGATGTCATGTCATTTATTGTACTAAGCTTAGAGCAGCTCTCATTGATGTCATGCCATTTATTGTACTAAGCTTAGTACAGCTCTCATTGATGTCATGTCATGTATTGTACTAAGCTTAGAGCAGCTCTCATTGATGTCATGTCATTTATTGTACTAAGCTTAGAGCAGCTCTCATTGATGTCATGTCATTTATTGTACTAAGCTTAGAGCAGCTCTCATTGATGTCATGTCATTTATTGTACAAAGCTTAGAGCAGCTCTCATTGATGTCATGTCATTTATTGTACTAAGCTTAGTACAGCTCTCATTGATGTCATGTCATGTATTGTACTAAGCTTAGAGCAGCTCTCATTGATGTCATGTCATTTATTGTACAAAGCTTAGAGCAGCTCTCATTGATGTCATGTCATTTATTGTACTAAGCTTAGAGCAGCTCTCATTGATGTCATGTCATGTATTGTACTAAGCTTAGAGCAGCTCTCATTGATGTCATGTCATGTATTGTACTAAGCTTAGTACAGCTCTCATTGATGTCATGTCATTTATTGTACTAAGCTTAGAGCAGCTCTCATTAATGTCATGTCATTTATTGTACTAAGCTTAGTACAGCTCTCATTGATGCCATGTCATTTATTGTGCTAAGCTTAGTACAGCTCTCATTGATGTCATGTCATTTATTGTACTAAGCTTAGTGCAGCTGTCATTAATGCCATGTGATTTATTGTACTAAGCTTAGAGTAGCTCTCATTGATGCCATGTCATTTATTGTGCTAAGCTTAGTGCAGCTCTCATTTTACTATTCGTGTGATTAGGGTTAGGGTTAGAGTTAGGGTTAGGGTTAGGGCTGGCTAACCTCACTTGTTTTACTCGCAGGACGTGAGTAGCATGGTTGACTCCACAGGTGTCAGGGCGGACACTGTTTACAGTGATTACAGGCCATTTAGCTTACATTGTTTGCTTATCACAGAACATGATGTTATGTCTTCAGATCTTGAGGTTGTCAGGGCGGACACTGTTTACAGTGATTACAGGCCATTTAGCTTACATTGTTTGCTTATCACAGAACATGATGTTATGTCTTCAGACCTTGAGGTTGTCAGGGCGGACACTGTTTACAGTGATTACAGACCATTTAGCTTACATTGTTTGCTTATCACAGAACATGATGTTATGTCTTCAGACCTTGAGGTTGTCATGGCAGACATTGTTTACAATGTTACCGGCCGGTTTACATACCATTTACACTATTTATTTTAGTGCACCACTATAGCAGACTACCGGGAGTTGAAACGTTTACCAGCGGATGCTGCAGTTTTCACACACACACCTTGATGTGATGCCGTCAGACCTGGTCTACAGCTTACATGGTTTACAGTCAGTTTACAAACTACTTTTACTGTATGCTTCCTGAACACCGCTACACCAGAGTACCGGGAGATTTACTCGCAGTGACCATGGCGTTATGTCATCAGACCTAGACGGTGTCATGGTGAACATTGTTTACAGTGTTTACACACACTGTGTAAAGTGTTCACAAATTGTTTACAGTCAGTTTACACTGTTTATTGACAGAACTCCACCATACCAGAGTACCGGGAGTTTTACCAGCGAATGCTGCAGTTTTCCCGCAGTGACCCTGACGTGATGTCGTCCGACCTGGAGGGTGTCATGGCGGACAAGCTCAGTGCCGGAGGCTTCGTGTTCCTGGGCTCCCACAGCTACTTCTCCTTCGTCAGGCCGTCCATCTGCCGTCTGCAGCTGGTCCCCGATAGACTCTTCCACGACGTGCTGGCCCTGCACCTCCAGAGACACTCCCCGTATACCATACTCTTTGACCATGTGTGAGTACCACTCCCCTTGTGCCACACTCTTTGACCATGTTTAAGTAACACTCCCCTTATGCCACACTCTTCGACCATGTGTGAGTGCCACTCCCCTTATACCACACTGTTTGACCATGTTTGAGTACCACTCACCTTATGCCACACTCCTTGACCATGTGTGAGTGCCACTCCCCTTATACCACACTGTTTGACCATGTTTGAGTACCACTCCCCTTATGCCACACTCTTTGACCATGTTTGAGTGCCACTCCCCTTATGCCACACTGTTTGACCATGTTTGAGTACCACTCCCCTTATGCCACACTCTTTGACCATGTTTGAGTACCACTACCCTCACACCACACTGTTTGATCATGTGTAAGTAACACTCCCCTTATGCCACACTGTTTGACAGAGTGTAACACTCCCCTTATACCACACTGTTTGACAGAGTGTAAGCAACACTCCCCTTATACCACACTGTTTGACCATGTGTGAGTACCACTCCCCTTGTGCCACACTCTTTGACCATGTGTGAATACCACTCCCCTTGTGCCACACTCTTTGACCATGTGTGAGTACCACTCCCCTTGTGCCACACTCTTTGACCACGGGTAAGTAACACTCCCCTTATACCACACCGTTTGACCATGTGTCAGCAACACTCCCCTTACACCAAGCTGTTTGACAGAGTGTAACACTCCCCTTATACCACACTGTTTGACAGAGTGTAATTATTAACACTCCCCTTATACCACACTGTTTGACTATGTGTAAGTAACACTCCCCTTATACCACACCGTTTGACCATGTGTAAGTAACACTCCCCTTATACCACACCGTTTGACTATGTGTAAGTAACACTACCCTTATACCAAACTGTTTGACCATGTGTAAGTAACACTCCCCTTATACCAAACTGTTTGACCACGGGTAAGTAACACTCCCCTTATACCACACCGTTTGACCATGTGTAAGCAACACTCCCCTTACACCAAGCTGTTTGACAGAGTGTAACACTCCCCTTATACCACACTGTTTGACAGAGTGTAATTATTAACACTCCCCTTATACCACACTGTTTGACTATGTGTAAGTAACACTCCCCTTATACCACACCGTTTGACCATGTGTAAGTAACACTCCCCTTATACCACACCGTTTGACTATGTGTAAGTAACACTACCCTTATACCACACTGTTTGACTATGTGTAAGTAACACTCCCCTTATACCACACCGTTTGACTATGTGTAAGTAACACTCCCCTTATACCACACTGTTTGACAGAGTGTAAGTAACACTACCCTTATACCACACCGTTTGACTATGTGTAAGTAACACTCCCCTTATACCACACCGTTTGACTATGTGTAAGTAACACTCCCCTTATACCACACTGTTTGACAGAGTGTAAGCAACACTCCCCTTACACCAAACTGTTTGACACAGTGTAATTATTAACACTAACCTTATACCACACCGTTTGACCATGTGTAAGCAACACTCCCCTTACACCAAACTGTTTGACAGAGTGTAATTATTAACACTCCCCTTATACCACACCATTTGACCATGTGTAAGCAACACTCCCCTTACACCAAACTGTTTGACAGAGTGTAATTATTAACACTCCCCTTATACCACACTGTTTCACTATGTGTAAGTAACACTCCCCTTATACCACACTGTTTAACAGAGTGTAATTGCAGTAACACTCCCATTATGCCACACTATTTGATCATGTGTAAGCAACATTCCCCTTACACCACACTGTTTGACAGGGTGTAACACTCCCCTTATACCACACAGTTTGACAGAGTGTAACACTCCCCTTATGCCACATTGTTTGACCATGGGTAAGTAACACTCCCCTTATACCACACTGTTTGACTATGTGTAAGTAACACTCCCCTTATACCACACTGTTTGACTATGTGTAAGTAACACTCCCCTTATACCACACTGTTTGACAGAGTGTAACACTCCCCTTATGCCACATTGTTTGACCATGGGTAAGTAACACTCCCCTTATACCACACTGTTTGACTATGTGTAAGTAACACTCCCCTTATACCACACTGTTTGACAAAGTGTAAGTAACACTCCCCTTATACCACACTGTTTGACAGAGTGTAACACTCCCCTTATGCCACACTGTTTGACAATGGGTAAGTAACACTCCCCTTATACCACACTGTTTGACTATGTGTATGTAACACTCCCCTTATACCACACTATTTGACTATGTGTAAGTAACACTCCCCTTATACCACACAGTTTGACAGAGTGTAACACTCCCCTTATACCACAATGTTTGACAGAGTGAAAGTAACACTCCCCTTATACCACACTGTTTGACAGAGTGAAAGTAACACTCCCCTTATACCACACTGTTTGACAGAGCGTAACACTCCCCTTATTCCACACTGTTTGACAGAGTGTAACACTCCCCTTATACCACAATGTTTGACAGAGTGAAAGTAACACTCCCCTTATGCCACACTGCTTAACCATGGGTAAGTAACACTCCCCTTCTGCCACACTGCTTAACCATGGGTAAGCAACACTCCCCTTATGCCACACTGTTTGACAGAGTGTAACACTCCCCTTACACCACACTGTTTGACAGAGTGTAATTATTAACACTCCCCTTATACCACACCATTTGACCATGTGTAAGCAACACTCCCCTTACACCACATTGTTTGACCATGGGTAAGTAACACTCCCCTTATACCACAGTGTTTGACTATGTATAAGTAACACTAACCTTATACCAAACCGTTTGACCATGTGTAAGTAACACTCCCCTTATACCAAACAGTTTGACAGAGTGTAACACTCCCCTTATGCCACATTGTTTGACAATGGGTAAGTAACACTCCCCTTATACCACACAGTTTGACAGAGTGTAACACTCCCCTTACACCACACTGTTTGACAGAGTGTAATTATTAACACTCCCCTTATACCACACCGTTTGACAGAGTGTAACACTCCCCTTATGCCACATTGTTTGACAATGGGTAAGTAACACTCCCCTTATACCACACCGTTTGACAAAGTGTAAGTAACACTACCCTTATACCAAACTGTTTGACCACGGGTAAGTAACACTACCCTTATACCACACAGTTTGACAGAGTGTAAGTAACACTCCCCTTACACCAAACTGTTTGACCACGGGTAAGTAACACTCCCCTTATACCACACAGTTTGACAGAGTGTAACACTCCCCTTACACCACACTGTTTGACAGAGCGTCACTATGTGTAAGTAACACTCCCCTTATACCACACTGTTTGACAGAGTGTAAGTAACACTACCCTTATACCACAATGTTTGACTATGTGAAAGTAACACTCCCCTTATACCACACTGCTTGACAGAGTGTAAGCAACACTCCCCTTCTGCCAAACTGTTTGACCATGAGTGTAAGTATTAACACTCCCCTTATACCACACCGTTTGACCATGTGTCAGCAACACTCCCCTTACACCAAGCTGCTTAACCATGAGTAAGCAACACTCCCCTTATGCCACACTTGTTTGACAATGAGTAAGTAACACTCCCCTTACACCACATTGTTTGACCATGAGTAAGTAACACTCCCCTTATACCACTCCCCTTGACTATGTGTATGTAACACTCCCCTTATACCACACTATTTGACTATGTGTAAGTAACACTCCCCTTATACCAAACAGTTTGACCACGGGTAAGTAACACTCCCCTTATACCACACAGTTTAACCATGAGTAAGTAACACTCCCCTTCTGCCACACTGCTTCACCATGGGTAAGTAACACTCCCCTTATGCCACACAGTTTGACAGAGTGTAACACTCCCCTTACACCACATTGTTTGACCATGGGTAAGTTATTAACACTCCCCTTATACCACACTGTTTGAACTATGTGTAAGTAACACTCCCCTTATACCACACCGTTTGACCATGTGTCAGCAACACTCCCCTTACACCAAGCTGTTTGACCATGAGTAAGTAACACTCCCCTTATACCACAATGTTTGACCATGAGTGAAAGTAACTCTACCCTTATGCCACACTGTTTGACAGAGTGTAACACTCCCCTTATACCACAATGTTTGACAGAGTGAAAGTAACACTCCCCTTATACCACACCGTTTGACCATGGGTAAGTAACACTCCCCTTATACCACACGGTTTGACCATGGGTAAGTAACAATCCCCTTATGCCACACTGTTTGACAGAGTGTAAGTAACACTCCCCTTACACCACACTGTTTGACAGAGGGTAATTATTAACACTCCCCTTATACCACACTGTTTGACAGAGTGTAACACTCCCCTTATGCCACATTGTTTGACCATGGGTAAGTAACACTCCCCTTATACCACACAGTTTGACAGAGTGTAACACTCCCCTTACACCACACTGTTTGACAGAGTGTAATTAAGTAACAATCCCCTTATGCCACACTGTTTGACAGAGTGTAAGTAACACTCCCCTTATACCACACTGTTTGACCATGGGTAAGTAACACTCCCCTTATACCACACTGTTTGACAGAGTGTAACACTCCCCTTATGCCACATTGTTTGACCATGGGTAAGTAACACTCCCCTTATACCACACTGTTTGACCATGGGTAAGTAACACTCCCCTTATGCCACACTGTTTGACCATGGGTAAGTAATAATCCCCTTATACCACACTGTTTGACAGAGTGTAAGTAACACTCCCCTTATACCACACTGTTTGACAGAGTGTAAGTAACACTCCCCTTATACCACACTGTTTGACAGAGTGTAACACTCCCCTTATGCCACATTGTTTGACCATGGGTAAGTAACACTCCCCTTATACCACACTGTTTGACCATGGGTAAGTAACACTCCCCTTATGCCACACTGTTTGACCATGGGTAAGTAACACTCCCCTTATACCACACTGTTTGACAGAGTGTAAGTAACACTCCCCTTATACCACACTGTTTGACAGAGTGTAACACTCCCCTTATACCACACTGTTTGACAGAGTGTAAGTAACACTCCCCTTATACCACACTGTTTGACCATGGGTAAGTAACACTCCCCTTATACCACACTGTTTGACAGAGTGTAAGTAACACTCCCCTTATACCACACTGTTTGACCATGGGTAAGTAACACTCCCCTTATACCACACTGTTTGACAGAGTGTAAGTAACACTCCCCTTATACCACACTGTTTGACAGAGTGTAAGTAACACTCCCCTTATACCACACTGTTTGACAGAGTGTAAGTAACACTCCCCTTATACCACACTGTTTGACCATGTGTAAGTAACACTACCCTTATGGCACACTGTTTGACAGAGTGTAAGTAACACTCCCCTTATACCACACTGTTTGACAGAGTGTAAGTAACACTCCCCTTATACCACACTGTTTGACAGAGTGTAACACTCCCCTTATACCACACTGTTTGACCATGTGTAAGTAACACTCCCCTTATGCCACACTGTTTGACAGAGTGTGTCACGAAATCCCCCGCCCGATCTTGATCGAAGATCGGGAGAGGGAAAGCGTGAACCCCGAGGAGAGTCTCGCACGCCCAAACAAACAAGCTCACAGGAGAAGGCACACGCGCACACCAGAAATACAATACAAAACAAGACTATTTATTATAATCAAGCAGACACACACTTACACAATTCAATACATTCAATGTTTAACAAATTATTTACAGTACATGGCATTCAAAAGTTTGTCCAAAGAATAAACTAAAGCCGGCAACTTAACTAATTAACTAAAAGAAAGTTTGTATGCAGAAACACAAATTGAAGAGAAGACGACGAAAGGGCAGACGAAGAAGAGATGTCCAACAAAACAAACAGCAGAGCGTCCGAAGAAGAGGAAGAAGAAGACAGGGGGAAAACTAAAGTCAGTAGAAGAAAAGCTGCCGCCCCTCCTAGGGCAGACTACAGCAGCTGAAACAGAAGAGGAGAAACGGCAGAGGTCGCCCCCAGACTCCTCAACAGGAACGGTCGAAGCCTGGCCCAAACCCACAGACAGGCCCACGGATCGGGCCTAACACGGGGCCAGACGGAAAGGCGGGCAGCCTGTCACAGCCGGAAACGGAGAAAAGAGGTTGACCGGGCGGTCAACCAGGCAGCAACAGGTCAGGTCGGGAAAACGCGACCAAAGGCGCCACAGGAACCCAGGTACAGGATCAGGTTCAGGTTCAGGTTCAGGACTGTAGGAAAAACCAAAACAAAAACCTGGTTTTGAACACCCAGAGTAACAACAGTTTTGTGTTTCCCCAAAAACAAATTCCCCAGCAGTCCTCTTCAGGGATGTAAAAACCCACCCTCTTTAAACTTGGTTCTCTCCAAGAACCCAAAACGCTGAACAACATGTTCTTTACAATCCTTTACACACGACTCAGTCTAGGGGCAATATTTCATCAAAAAGGATTAACTAAAAGGTTCCACTTTTTCTGGAACAACAAGGCTTTCATACATTTAGAAAATTCTAACCTTTCAAATACAAAAATTAACAATTAAACTCTTCTGAAAATTTTACAGCTTTTCAGATACAAGAATAGACACTTAAATTCTTCTGAAAATATCAAATAAAATTTCACCACCAAAAATATGTCATTTCCATTATCATTTCTTCCAGAAGGCGGATGAACAACAGGAAAAGAATGTATTTCCCCAAAATAACATCCACAATGTACTTCAAAAAGTCAAAAAAGCCTTGAAAACATTAATGCCACTTCCTCTCAAAAATAAAAACGGAAAAGGGTATGAACGCTTTACAAAGTCCCTACCAGCATAGCTAGAAGCGCAAATGGAATAAACCTCTGTTATCCAGCTCTCCGAAGAGTCTCTTAATACCTAATTAAGCTAAGACGATGGCCGCGAGGCTAAACATAGCCCGCAAGGCTAAACATAGGCCGCAAGGATAAACATAGGCCGCGAGGCCCACTATCTCCGAAACCGAACCGCGCCCAAAAAATGGAGCTCACAAGTTGAGCTCTCGGAATAGAACACTTGCAGCTTGAGTTATATCCCGCAACAAGGAACAATGCGCGCGCGTGCACGCATTTAGGATTCTGAATCTCTGTGAATTGAACTCAAATACGCTTTGAACCGAAAAACGATTTGTATGGCCTATACACACAATGGCGAGCAAAAACATTGATCCAAAAATATGTGCCGAGTTCAAGTACAAAATTCTAAGACCGGCAAAAACCTATACAACTGACAAAGTCACGGACCAGCCAGACAGTTCCTTAGCCCCTTATGCAAAAAATCAAGAAAATAATAAGAAAATGAAACAAAGAAAACGAACACAAATACATATGTTAGCAAACCTATAAATAGCTATTCTCCATTGTTACGCGCGCTTTGTTGTACGACTTTTAACGGGATTAGTACTATTTGTATGCAGCTACTGACCAAACTTCCAAATTGCGGCATGAAGAAGAAGAAATCCTCCCAAAAAGACAGTCGCCGCTCTGGTCTCGCCAGGGGCTCGAGGTAAGCGCGAGCAGGTGGAAGGGGTTCCGGACCGGCTACAGCTTTCTTCAAGGACTCCAGTGAATGCCAGGGACGATGACGGGGAAGGGAGTACGACGAGGAACCAAATAAAAAGGGGGTGAAGATGGCGATGAGGATGAAGAGAAGAGACGATTTCAGCCGAAGCTCAACAGCTTTGCTACCCCCACGTCTAAGCCTCGTGCAGGTTAAAAAGTTGATTACAGGATCCTTCATGGACGTGGCCCTCACCACACCTCAGCAATGGGCGGCCGTAGGTGGACAAAACGAATGAAAAGGAGAAAGGATGAAGCGATGAAACGATGTAGACTAACTGAAGGAAAAATATAGAGTGACGTTCCACTGGTTTAAAGCTCATGAAGTCGCAAGTTGAATGTGGAATCTCGCGAGAGGTGTTAGGTCCAGTTGCTGATTACGATATGAGAGATTTAGTGCGATTTTACTCACGCCAGTGGGCATGACGCTCGTATGGGGCTAATTCTCCCTATATTATTAGTTGGGGATAAAGAAAGCGAGAGAGACAGTGAGTGGTCCTACCATCACTCTCTCTATCTCACTACGCCCAAGTAAGGAAATCTTGTGATAAGCCCCTAGTGCATTGACTTGCCCTCTGGCATGAAATATATCGCCATAGGTTGACCATTGCACGCATTTCATGAGTAGGTTGTCTCCCCTAGGTGATCGAGTGATAGACGGTGACATTTGTCTTTGTCTGATGCAGATGAGAATGTCACATAAACTCGTGACAGAGTGTAAGTAAACATTTCCCTTATGCCACACTGTTGAACATTATGTAGTGAGTAAACACTCCCCTTATACCACACTGTTTGACTAAGTGGCTGATTACGCTATTAAAACCCCCCCCCCCAACCTCCCCCTATAATACCAAATGTTTTTATGACCATATTTAAGTGTTGACAGAGTGTAATTATTAACACTCCCCTTATACCACACAGTTTGACAGAGTGTAACACTCCCCTTACACCACACTGTTTGACAGAGTGTAATTATTAACACTCCCCTTATACCACACTGTTTGACAGAGTGTAATTATTAACACTCCCCTTATACCACACTGTTTGACCATGTGTAAGTAACACTCCCCTTATGCCACACGGTTTGACCATGGGTAAGTAACTGTCATGGTGTGTAGTACTGTAGCATTTAGCGAACATTGTTTTCTGTTCTAACATAGGCATAAATAGTTAACATATATTCCTGTGTATGGTGTATAGTTTATTTCTTAGGTTCACAAACACATACATTGGACACACACAGAGTTTGATTAAAGCAAACGTATATATATAAGAGGGAAGTTTAATGGTGTGTTTGTTTTTTTTTTCTTCTTGCATATTCTTGATCGTTTATCTTCATTATCATACTACGAAGAAGGAAAGAGCATCAGTCTCCACACCTCTCTACATTGCTGCTCACCGGGAGTATATTGGTGCTTACTACGATTTCTATGACCTCCCCTTTTGAATCCTTCAACTGGACCCACCAACATGGCATCCCATCTCTTCTTACTCTCTTCGATGGGATTGTAATTTTAAAAACATTATTATTTTTGTTATTTTACACAAGATTTTTACCATTTCGTTTGAATTAAGTGCTGGTTTGCTTTTATTGTGGACTTTCGATCTGGTGCAAAGAGGACAACCATTCTCTTGGAGAAAAGTCTTCTTGCTCAGTTTGAATGTTCACGGTGGACATTCTTTGCAGGCCGACATGCAGACTGAAGAGTCTTTCTCAAGACGAAACAGCTGTCTTTGCATAGGCATTGTCTATCTCCCCACTGGGAGAAAAAGTAAATCAACGCATTATTTTCTTTTATTCTTTTCAGAACAGAGAACAAATCGTAAAGTTAAAAATAAAGTAATTGGGTTTCTTTCTTAGGTTCACAAACACATAAATTGGACACACAAAAATGGGGTTAGGGTGAGGGTTAGGCTCCAGCTGGGGGAAAACATCTGGAACCTAAGGACCTTAACAATAAACTATTTAGCAACCCTGACTAGAGAACCCCCACTCTATGGAAGGCTCCAGCTGGGGGGAAACATCTGGAACCTAAGGACCTTAAATATAAACTATTTAGCAGCCCTGACTAGAGAACCCCTAGTCTATGGAAGGCTCCAGCCGGGGGGAAACATCTGGAACCTAAGGACCTTAACAATAAACTATTTAGCAACCCTGACTAGAGAACCCCTAGTCTATGGAAGGCTCCAGCTGGGGGGAAACATCTGGAACCTAAGGACCTTAACCATAAACTATTTAGCAACCCTGACTAGAGAACCCCTAGTCTATGGAAGGCTCCAGCCGGGGGGAAACATCTGGAACCTAAGGACCTTAACTATAAACTATTTAGCAACCCTGACTAGAGAACCCCCACTCTATGTACTACTAGCTTCAGCGACTAAGGACTAATCTATGGACAGCAGCGACTAAAGACTTAAGGCGACTAACTGCAGCAACTAACGAATAATGTATGAACAGCAGTAACCAATCAGATCCTCAAAGACATTCCATGTGCTGAAGCAACCAAATCCTTTCAAACTGACCAGGTCACAAACACTTTTTATGATCCCCAGCACACAACAAGCTTCCTAAAAACTGGACTAAGGAAACCATGAAAAACAAAAACAACCAATTATTGAAGTAACTTTCCAACTGGCTTCAAAACTATCAACCAACTTTCCAACCGGCTCCAACTAATGACCGAATTTTATAATTCAATTCTATAACATGTTGTTCATACCATTAAACCTTCTCCCAGATTCCACCACCTGTTTCCTCAAGATACCCGATGTGAATGTAACTTTGCTTTTGTCCCTTTTACTTCTTGACAGGAATTTGCGAGCACGCGCGCGCGCGCGCGCGCGCGCGCGCGCGTGCGTGTGTGTGTGTGTGTGTGTGTGTGTGTGTGTGTGCAAAAGAGAGAGACAGAGAGGGAGGGAGGGAGGGAGGGAGGGGAGAGAGAGATAGAGGGGAGATAGAGATAAAATGTGTGTGTTGTGTGTGTGTGTGTGCGTGTGCGTGCGTGCGTGTTCGTGCGTGCGTTTCGTGTGTGTGCGTGTGCATGCGTGCATTTGTAACGTGCGTGCGTGTGTGTGTGCGTGCTTCTAATGGGTAACTTTAATTTCAATGTGTTTGATGTTTTTTCATGGTTATTTGATAAGTATGAATTTTGTATGTGCATGCTTTTTCACTTTCATTCTTATTTTTAAATCTTTACATTTATTGTTAATGGTGGTTATTGTTTTTTCTTCTCCTTTTTCATTTTTTTATGAGGGCTGGATGTAAACAAGCCTGTATAGTGCTTAGTCTTTCCCCTCAATAAAAAAGGTTCGTTCGTTTCGTTCGTTCGTTCGTTCTCTCTCTCTTTCAAAAAATCATATAATAAATACTTAGCAGAATGTATATGAATCACCTATTGTTTCCTCCGCATAATGTAAAAAATTATTCCCTTCCAATATATAAATCACTTGTATCCAATGAACTTATGTTTAAACGCGGGAGGACAAATTATTTTATTTTATGCGTTTAAATTCTGATATTTTCTTTCCCTATTCATTGGTAATTATTATTACCCTATTGAATGTCATGTTATGAGATAACATGTGGATAAAAAATGTGTGTGTGTGTATGTGTGAGTGTGTGTGTGTGTGTGTGCGTGTGCCGTGTGAGTGTGCGTGTGTGTGGGTCGTGAGTGTGCGTGTGCGTGCGTGCGTGTGTGTGCGTGCGTGTGTGTGTGTGGTGTTGTGTGTGTGTGTGTGTGTGTGTGCGTGCGTGCGTGCGTGCGCGCGTGCGTGCGTGTGTGTGCGCGTGATGTGTATGTGTGCATATATATATATTTTTTTTTAAAATTATTTTTTTTTATTTTTTTTATAATTTTTTTTATTATTATTATTTTTTTAATTGTGTTTTTTTCTTGCATGTTTCTGATTTCTTTTGTCTGTTTTGATTGTAGTTTATTTGTGTGGTTTTTTATCGTTTAATTTATGTTTGCTTGCTTGCTTTGTACGAGGACCTGATGAAAAAAAGCCATACTTTGTGCTTATTTAGTTATCCTCAATAAACATTCGAGTTTCGAGTTTCTCTCTTTCTCTCTCTTTCAGTCTCACCAGAGCCAAGGAACAAGGTCTGATGCAGTATCTGACCCGGAAGTGGTTGGCTCCAAGGTCAAACTGTCCTGGGAACGAGGCCCACGTGAAGACGGTGACCCTTGACCTGGTTCTGACCTCTGTCGTCATGGCAGCAGGGGGCATCATGCTGGCTGTACTTGTGCTAATTGTGGAGTGTGTCCTGGCACGATGCTAGAACAATTAAGATATAATTGTCACGCTCACAGGATCAATCCAGGAGGATTGCTAATTGTGGAGTGTGTCCTGGCACGATGCTAGAACAATTAAGGTATAATTGTCACGCTCACAGGATCAATCCAGGAGGATTGCTAATTGTGGAGTGTGTCCTGGCACGATGCTAGAACAATTAAGGTATAATTGTCACGCTCACAGGATCAATCCAGGAGGATTGCTAATTGTGGAGTGTGTCCTGGCACGATGCTAGAACAATTAAGGTATACTTGTCACGCTCACAGGATCAATCCAGGAGGATTGCTAATTGTGGAGTGTGTCCTGGCACGATGCTAGAACAATTAAGGTATACTTGTCACACTCACAGGATCAATCCAGGAGGATCTATCCCGAGAGCGGACAGGCTCTAAGGGAAGAACACACAAATCCACAAGCGCGCCCCTCGCACACACCAGTCCAGGCAAAGAAGTACAATTATAACACAGACACTTATTTCACATTCATACACACATAAACAAATATATACAAGTCTTAGAGAATGAAATGAGTGGGGATGAGGACAAGAACGGGTCTAGCTGTTTAGACAGAACAAAAAGAATGATGATGACAAATCCTAAAGATTTCCAAACTATTCCCTCCCTTCCCAACCAATAATACACAAAACCTACAGGGTCACCTGGGGAAGAAGGAAGATAAAAAGGACTCGATGAAGGACTGATGCCACAACTAAATAAATTCACGATTACTGCACAAAATAGTTCATTCTCAAAGACCCTAAGAACTAGTCGCCCCATCAATCAGTCCACGCTCAACCACCCCCACAACCCCCACAGACACACGCTCCACGTAAGGACCCAAATCAGCGCTGAAAGCAGATACACCCTTATGAGTGCCTCTCCAAATCACATGTGGGGGGTTAAAGTTGAGGGGTGGTGAGAAACTAAAGGGGCGACAACTACACTACAATTACTTCCCCAAAGTGCCAGCCTAACAATTAATTCTTCTTTACATGAAAAGTTTACATTTCACTCAAGAGCCTTGAATCCTTCCTGATATTATATTACTATTCCATACTCAAAACATTAAATCATCATGATTCAACGCACGTGCATGCGCGCGCGCACAAGCACACACATACACACACACACACATACACACACACACACACACACACACACACACACATACACACACACACACACGCACGCACACACACGCACGCACGCACACGCACGCACGCACGCACACGCACACGCACGCACACACACACACACACACACACACACACACACACACACACACACACACACACACACACACACACACACAAATAACTGAATAGTAACCCGAATCCTGAAGGCGCGAGGTACATGGCAGGGATCCTTGGTCGTCACCTACACCACCTGTTCTGGGAACGCCCACAGCGCAGGGAGAGACGAAGAGGATTCGACAACCACGTCAACAGCAGTGTGTGGTTTCCCCGTCCACGTGGATTCCAGTCATCTCGTCCACATGGATTCCTGCCCCCTCCTGTCCTTGGGCGTCAATTTCCTCCTTGGGCTTCAGGCCGTAATTTGGCCATGGTTCTAATCCATAAACTAGAAGACTAACAATGAGAGAAGAGAACTGTGGAAGAAACAGTCTTATTGTCTGTTTTTTCTTAGAAAAGATACGGAGGAGACCTGCTCACTTTTTTTCTTTTTCTTTTTTTAAAATTTGTATTTATTTTCCCAGGTTTTCCCTCACTTTTTTCAATGTCCATAGTTTTTTTAATTTTATATCAAACATAGTTGGTCTGCTAGTTGAAAACAAAGAAGAAAAGAATATTAGTATTCAAGTCGTTACATTTATAATGAAGAAACACAAAAACAAAACTATAAAAATCCTACAATGGAACTGCCGTTCTATAACGAAAAATATATATTACTTAAACCAATATTTATCATCAAATTATGTTCAAGTGCTCTTACTACAATCATTGAATGTAAACAGTGATAATTTGCCTCAGCTGCCTGGATATCACCACCCTCCAGTGTATGAACAGTGCTCAGACCGTGTTCAAACTGCCATATATATAAAAGAAGATCTAGATCATTGTATAAGGACACCACCAATATCTAATGCAATTCCATCTGCTTCATGCTGTTCCGTTATGGTAAAATTTCCATCAAATTTAATTTTAAATTTTGCTTCAGTTTATCTTCCAAAAGGTCCTGATAATGAAAACACTGAATGGTTGAGAGACTTTCAAGATCAGCGGGATAAATGGGTGATAGGGGGTGATTTTAATGCTCATGCGCCTTTTTGGGACAATAATTGTTCATTTGTTTCTAACAATCGTTTATTAGATAATATTGCAGATTCTGTACTTTTTGGGACAATAATTGTTCATTTGTTTCTAACAATCGTTTATTAGATAATATTGCAGATTATGTTCTATATTTACTAAACAATGGCAATATTACTCGTATTCCCGATATAGCTACCCATAATCCCTCAGCCATTGATCTAACATTTGCATCTCCATCACTGACACTGAATTGTTCATGGGAAACAGGAGAAGATTCGTTAGGATCTGACCATGTTCCCACAACTATATCTTTAAATGATAAAATAGAAAATACAGACATTTTTTAAGAAGATATTATTCCAAAATATAATTACAAAAGTGCAGATTGGTCACTTTTCAAAAACAGTCTCAAGAACATGGATATAGAGTATTCATCAATGAATAATATTGATGATCAATGGGATAAATTTTGTAAAAGTGTTCTAGCAGCAGCAGATAAATCTATCCCAAAGATAAAAAAACACAAAATTAAAAAAAAACAACGGAAATGTTTGGTGGAACGAAGAATGCGAAACTGCAAATGAAAAGAAAAAAGAAAGATTTAGGGCATATTGCAAAAAGAGATCAGCAAGCAATCACAAAAAAATGAAAGAGGCTGGTAAGGAAAGTGATGACGTAATAGAAAATGCACAGATACAACACTGGAATGTCTTTTGCAACACTGATGTTAAAGATTGTAAAGATATAGGGAAAGTATGGGAAGAACTAAAACTTATGAAAAATGGATTTACATCACCTCAGTATCCTATAAAAAATAAATAACAATAATCTTCCTAATGCTCAAGAGGAGGCAGAAGCCTTTGTAGACATGTTTGCCAATGTTAGCTGCCCTGAGGGTCTGACAGATGCTGACAGAAATGATAGAGAACACGAGGAAAATTATGAAGGATATGGCGATCCAACACCAGACAATAGCAATTGTATTAATGCTCCGATCACTATTCAAGAACCAAAAGAAGCCATAAGATCAATCCCCATCAGAAAATCATCAGTTGGTTTAGATGCAATATCCAATCAGATGCTAAGAAATTTACCAGAACATTTTATTATTTTTCTTCACGCCTTATTTAGTACATGCTGGAGCAATGGTGAAATGCCAAAAATATGGAAACAGACAATCGTTGTTCCGATTCACAAACAAGGCAAGTGTAATAATGACATTAAAAATTATAGGCCAATTGCATTAACATCACATGTATGCAAACTTTCAGAGAAAATTGTTTTGAACAGACTTGTGGATTATTGTGAAAAAAATGACGTAATTCCTATTAATCAAGCTGGCTTTCGTAAAGGGCGATCAACGACGGAAATTTTAGTAAAATTGTCCACAAACATAAAGAAACAATTTGCTAGACGTAAATGTGTATTAGCCACTTTTTTCGACATAAACAAAGCTTACGATCAAGTGTGGCATTTCCAGCTCTTGAATAAACTTAAAAAACATTGGTCTATCTGGAAACGTATTCAATTATGTAAAAGATTTTCTGAGAGACAGGGTAATTCAAACTAGAATAGGAACATCATATTCAACGAAAAGAAATTTATCGATGGGAATCCCTCAAGGGTCAGTTTTAGCTCCTCTTCTTTTCACCATATTAATGTATGATCTGCCAAATAAGTTATCAAATAACGTTGTATTAGTTCAATACGCAGATGACATATGCCTGTGGATGGAGGTAACTCTAAAAAAAAAGAAAACACCACAGCGTAGCATAAACCACAACAAAAAAATATATCAACGAGAGCTTGACAAAATGGAGAATTATATGAAGTTAAATGGATTAAGCTTATCTACTGAAAAAACAAATATTATTCTCTTTAATAGTGGTTCTAATCCGGATAAAATGCCCACATTTACATTGGGTAACACGCCTCTTAAATATGTTACCAAAGTTAAATTTTTAGGAGTTTATTTCACGTCAAAATTAACATGGAACGTGCATATTGAATATTTATTAACAAAGACGCGAAAAATGTTGAATTTTCTTAAAGTTGTATCTAAACAAAAATGGGGACAAGATTCATCTACGTTGATAGCTCTGTGTAAAGCTTTAATGAGGTCGAAATTAACATATGCACAAGAAATATTTGTTAGCGCTCCAAACTATTTGTTAAAAAAACTACAAAGCATTGAATGCAAGGCTTTAAAAATAGCACTAGGTCTCCCAGTCTCCTAGGTCTCGTCGTCAACTCGTACATATTATGAGGCTCAAATGCTTCCATTAGAAGAATACAGAGACTTAGCATGTTGTAAATTTGTCATAAAAAATGCAGTTGTTAAAACACATATTGCTTCAGAAATAAAAATCAGGTCAGATATAGCTTTTCCTAAAAGAGCTAAGACAATATCTTCTCAAGTCACTTTAGCTACATACACATCAAAAACTATAACTGACTCTGGTCTTTCCACTGACATAGGTGCTGTATCTGTCAGACCATCAGTTTTTCCTATACCACCATGGGAACTCCACAAAGCGCATTTTGATATTGACCACACAAATAATTATAAAAAAGATGAAAACATCAATATGCTAGCAAGCTATGCCAAATGTCATATTGAAGAAAACTACGCCAATTATTTAAAAATATACACTGATGGTTCATGCATAGATAGAAAAACAGGATGTGCATTCTTAATACCAGACATAAAAATAGAGAAATCATTTTATATTGGTTTAAACAAATCGTATTTACAGCAGAATTAACTGCAGTACTTATGGCGTTACATTATCTTATTAGCTTTCCAAAAAATATATTTCAAGTTATTTTCTGTGTAGATTCAAAATCAGTTCTTCAGGCATTAAAAACATTACAGCTACACACTAGACCTGAAATGATTATTGAAGTCAGTTGTTTGATACACATGCTTATTGTACGAGGTACTCAATTAACATTTTGTTGGATCCCATCTCATTGCTCTTTTTATTACAATGAAAAGGTAGACAGGGCAGCAAAACATGGAGCTAAACATGGTTTTCATTCTGAATGCCTTGATTTCCCCCTATCTCTGCACGAACAGTGCAACTTAAGTTGCACATTTGGAAAAAATTCCAATATAACATTAAAAATCGCGATAATCAAGAACAATTCGATATTAAAGGTATTAAACATAATTTTAGTGTCAGTAGAAAGTTACTTGCTTTAATGTATAAATGGAAACTAGATGCCTTTAAAACAAAATACGTTAAAAGCATAGTTTGCATATGTGGAAACAAAATAACTAATAGTCATATTCTATCATGTAATGACCTAAAGACATTTATTACTGTCTTGTTGCAAACTAGCGCTTGTAGTATTTTTAAATCAACAGCCTTAACGTACAAGTTTTTCGTTAATTTAGAAAGCAGTCCAATATGGAAGTACTTGTAAATAATATCCATTATATTACTATTAGGTGGGTTATGATATTGTTGTTTTTGTTGGTTTTTGTTGTTGTTGGTTTTTTGTTTTGTTTTTTGTTTTCCATTATCTTAGAACTCGGTTGCATAGATAATTATTTGTAATTTGCTTCTATTGCTATTATTGGATGATGGGCGGGGGGGGGGGGGGGGGGGGGGGATGTGTGTGGGGGGGGGGGGGGGGGGTAATGTTGGGTTTTGTTTTCCAGTTGGGGTGATTTTTGTTTTTACTGTTACTGGTTTTATTCCTATCTTATGTGGTTTATGTATTACTTCTACAGTTCAGTCCTATCCATTCACATTGATTGTGCATACACCTGCATGCACCCACTTTGATATTTCACAAACATATACACAAATTCACATGCACGCAACCACTTTAACATGCATACATTTTTTTTTGTTATATATTTTTTTTTTAATTGATTGATTTTTTTATATTTGTTTGGGGGTTTATCACGAGAAGTGGATAGACGTTAAAAATGAAAGACACACACACACAAACCGTAGACACTATTACAATGTAAACCCTTCATAATCAAATATGATAAGTTTCCCAAATTATTATTAACCACTATATCATACACAAACCCTTTAGATAGAGCAGTAAAGACTGAGGCTGAGAACAAAGTCCTTTAGATAGAGCAGTAAAGATTGAGGCTGAGAACAAAGTCCTTTAGATAGAGCAGTAAAGACTGAGGCTGAGAACAAAGTCCTTTAGATAGAGCAGTAAAGGGTGAGGTTGAGAACAAAGTCCTTTAGATAGAGCAGTAAAGGGTGAGGTTGAGAACAACGTCCTTTAGATAGAGCAGTGTAAAGGGTGAGGTTGAGAACAAAGTCCTTTAGATAGAACAGTAAAGAGTGAGGTTGAGAACAAAGTCCTTTAGATAGAGCAGTAAAGGGTGAGGTTCAGAACAAAGTGCTTTACATAGAGCAGTAAAGAGTGAGGTTGAGAACAAAGTCCTTTAGGTAGAGCAGTAAAGGGTGAGGTTGAGAACAAAGTCCTTTAGATAGAGCAGTAAAGAGTGAGGTTGAGAACAAAGTCCTTTAGATAGAGCAGTAAAGAGTGAGGTTGAGAACAAAGTCCTTTAGATAGAGCAGTAAAGGGTGAGGTTGAGAACAACGTCATTTAGATAGAGCAGTAAAGACTGAGGCTGAGAACAAAGTCCTTTAGATAGAGCAGTAAAGACTGAGGTTGAGAACAAAGTCCTTTAGATAGAGCAGTAAAGAGTGAGGTTGAGAACAAAGTCCTTTAGATAGAGCAGTAAAGGGTGAGGTTGAGAACAAAGTCCTTTAGGTAGAGCAGTAAAGGGTGAGGTTGAGAACAAAGTCCTTTAGGTAGAGCAGTAAAGAGTGAGGTTGAGAACAAAGTCCTTTAGATAGAGCAGTAAAGACTGAGGTTGAGAACAAAGTCCTTTAGATAGAGCAGTAAAGACTGAGGTTGAGAACAAAGTCCTTTAGATAGAGCAGTAAAGACTGAGGTTGAGAACAAAGTCCTTTAGATAGAGCAGTAAAGAGTGAGGTTGAGAACAAAGTCCTTTAGATAGAGCAGTAAAGAGTGAGGTTGAGAACAAAGTCCTTTAGATAGAGCAGTAAAGACAGAGGTTGAGAACAAAGTCCTTTAGATAGAGCAGTAAAGACTGAGGTTGAGAACAAAGTCCTTTAGATAGAGCAGTAAAGAGTGAGGTTGAGAACAAAGTCCTTTAGATAGAGCAGTAAAGAGTGAGGTTGAGAACAAAGTCCTTTAGGTAGAGCAGTAAAGAGTGAGGTTGAGAACAAAGTCCTTTAGATAGAGCAGTAAAGAGTGAGGTTGAGAACAAAGTCCTTTAGATAGAGCAGTAAAGACTGAGGTTGAGAACAAAGTCCTTTAGATAGAGCAGTAAAGAGTGAGATTGAGAACAAAGTCCTTTAGGTAGAGCAGTAAAGAGTGAGGTTGAGAACAAAGTCCTTTAGATAGAGCAGTAAAGACTGAGGTTGAGAACAAAGTCCTTTAGATAGAGCAGTAAAGACTGAGGTTGAGAACAAAGTCCTTTAGATAGAGCAGTAAAGACTGAGGTTGAGAACAAAGTCCTTTAGATAGAGCAGTAAAGAGTGAGGTTGAGAACAAAGTCCTTTAGGTAGAGCAGTAAAGAGTGAGGTTGAGAACAAAGTCCTTTAGATAGAGCAGTAAAGACATAGGTTGAGAACAAAGTCCTTTAGATAGAGCAGTAAAGACTGAGGTTGAGAACAAAGTCCTTTAGATAGAGCAGTAAAGAGTGAGATTGAGAACAAAGTCCTTTAGGTAGAGCAGTAAAGAGTGAGGTTGAGAACAAAGTCCTTTAGATAGAGCAGTAAAGAGTGAGGTTGAGAACAAAGTCCTTTAGATAGAGCAGTAAAGACTGAGGTTGAGAACAAAGTCCTTTAGGTAGATCAGTAAAGACTGAGGTTGAGAACAAAGTCCTTTAGATAGAGCAGTAAAGACATAGGTTGAGAACAAAGTCCTTTAGGTAGAGCAGTAAAGGGTGAGGTTGAGAACAAAGTCCTTTAGATAGAGCAGTAAAGACTGAGGTTGAGAACAAAGTCCTTTAGATAGAGCAGTAAAGACATGAGGTTGAGAACAAAGTCCTTTAGGTAGAGCAGTAAAGGGTGAGGTTGAGAACAAAGTCCTTTAGATAGAGCAGTAAAGACATAGGTTGAGAACATAGTCCTTTAGATACAGCAGTAAAGGGTGAGGTTGAGAACAAAGTCCTTTAGATAGAGCAGTAAAGACATAGGTTGAGAACAAAGTCCTTTAGATAGAGCAGTAAAGACATAGGTTGAGAACAAAGTCCTTTAGGTAGAGCAGTAAAGAATGAGGTTGAGAACAAAGTCCTTTAGATAGAGCAGTAAAGACATAGGTTGAGAACAAAGTCCTTTAGGTAGAGCAGTAAAGACATAGGTTGAGAACAAAGTCCTTTAGGTAGAGCAGTAAAGACATAGGTTGAGAACATAGTGCTTTAGATAGAGCAATAAAGACTGAGGTTGAGAACAAAGTCCTTTAGATAGAGCAGTAAAGACATAGGTTGAGAACAAAGTCCTTTAGATAGAGCAGTAAAGAGTGAGGTTGAGAACAAAGTCCTTTAGGTAGAGCAGTAAAGAATGAGGTTGAGAACAAAGTCCTTTAGATAGAGCAGTAAAGACATATGTTGAGAACAAAGTCCTTTAGGTAGAGCAGTAAAGACATAGGTTGAGAACAAAGTCCTTTAGATAGAGCAGAAAAGGGTGAGGTTGAGAACAAAGTCCTTTAGGTAGAGCAGTAAAGACTGAGGTTGAGAACAAAGTCCTTTAGATAGAGCAGTAAAGACATAGGTTGAGAACATAGTCCTTTAGATAGAGCAGTAAAGGGTGAGGTTGAGAACAAAGTCCTTTAGGTAGAGCAGTAAAGAATGAGGTTGAGAACAAAGTCCTTTAGATAGAGCAGTAAAGACATAGGTTGAGAACAAAGTCCTTTAGATAGAGCAGTAAAGACTGAGGTTGAGAACAAAGTCCTTTAGATAGAGCAGTAAAGAGTGAGGTTGAGAACAAAGTCCTTTAGATAGAGCAGTAAAGAGTGAGATTGAGAACAAAGTCCTTTAGGTAGAGCAGTAAAGAGTGAGGTTGAGAACAAAGTCCTTTAGATAGAGCAGTAAAGACTGAGGTTGAGAACAAAGTCCTTTAGATAGAGCAGTAAAGACTGAGGTTGAGAACAAAGTCCTTTAGGTAGATCAGTAAAGACTGAGGTTGAGAACAAAGTCCTTTAGATAGAGCAGTAAAGACATAGGTTGAGAACAAAGTCCTTTAGGTAGAGCAGTAAAGACTGAGGTTGAGAACAAAGTCCTTTAGATAGAGCAGTAAAGACTGAGGTTGAGAACAAAGTCCTTTAGATAGAGCAGTAAAGACATAGGTTGAGAACAAAGTCCTTTAGGTAGAGCAGTAAAGGGTGAGGTTGAGAACAAAGTCCTTTAGATAGAGCAGTAAAGACAGGTTGAGAACATAGTCCTTTAGATACAGCAGTAAAGGGTGAGGTTGAGAACAAAGTCCTTTAGATAGAGCAGTAAAGACATAGGTTGAGAACATAGTCCTTTAGATAGAGCAGTAAAGGGTGAGGTTGAGAACAAAGTCCTTTAGGTAGAGCAGTAAAGAATGAGGTTGAGAACAAAGTCCTTTAGATAGAGCAGTAAAGACATAGGTTGAGAACAAAGTCCTTTAGGTAGAGCAGTAAAGGGTGAGGTTGAGAACAAAGTCCTTTAGATAGAGCAGTAAAGACATAGGTTGAGAACAAAGTCCTTTAGATAGAGCAGTAAAGACTGAGGTTGAGAACAAAGTCCTTTAGATAGAGCAGTAAAGAGTGAGGTTGAGAACAAAGTCCTTTAGATAGAGCAGTAAAGAGTGAGGTTGAGAACAAAGTCCTTTAGATAGAGCAGTAAAGAGTGAGGTTGAGAACAAAGTCCTTTAGATAGAGCAGTAAAGACATAGGTTGAGAACAAAGTCCTTTAGGTAGAGCAGTAAAGACATAGGTTGAGAACAAAGTCCTTTAGATAGAGCAGTAAAGACATAGGTTGAGAACAAAGTCCTTTAGGTAGAGCAGTAAAGAGTGAGGTTGAGAACAAAGTCCTTTAGATAGAGCAGTAAAGACTGAGGTTGAGAACAAAGTCCTTTAGATAGAGCAGTAAAGACATAGGTTGAGAACAAAGTCCTTTAGGTAGAGCAGTAAAGGGTGAGGTTGAGAACAAAGTCCTTTAGATAGAGCAGTAAAGACATAGGTTGAGAACATAGTCCTTTAGATACAGCAGTAAAGGGTGAGGTTGAGAACAAAGTCCTTTAGATAGAGCAGTAAAGACATAGGTTGAGAACAAAGTCCTTTAGATAGAGCAGTAAAGGGTGAGGTTGAGAACAAAGTCCTTTAGGTAGAGCAGTAAAGAATGAGGTTGAGAACAAAGTCCTTTAGATAGAGCAGTAAAGACATATGTTGAGAACAAAGTCCTTTAGGTAGAGCAGTAAAGGGTGAGGTTGAGAACAAAGTCCTTTAGATAGAGCAGTAAAGGGTGAGGTTGAGAACAAAGTCCTTTAGATAGAGCAGTAAAGACTGAGGTTGAGAACAAAGTCCTTTAGGTAGAGCAGTAAAGACTGAGGTTGAAAACAAAGTCCTTTAGATAGAGCAGTAAAGACATAGGTTGAGAACAAAGTCCTTTAGGTAGAGCAGCAATGGGTGAGGTTGAGAACAAAGTCCTTTAGATAGAGCAGTAAAGAGTGAGGTTGAGAACAAAGTCCTTTAGATAGAGCAGTAAAGACTGAGGTTGAGAACAAAGTCCTTTAGATAGAGCAGTAAAGACATAGGTTGAGAACATAGTCCTTTAGATAGAGCAGTAAAGGGTGAGGTTGAGAACAAAGTCCTTTAGGTAGAGCAGTAAAGAATGAGGTTGAGAACAAAGTCCTTTAGATAGAGCAGTAAAGAGTGATGTTGAGAACAAAGTCCTTTAGGTAGAGCAGTAAAGAGTGAGGTTGAGAACAAAGTCCTTTAGATAGAGCAGTAAAGACTGAGGTTGAGAACAAAGTCCTTTAGATAGAGCAGTAAAGACTGAGGTTGAGAACAAAGTCCTTTAGATAGAGCAGTAAAGACATAGGTTGAGAACAAAGTCCTTTAGATAGAGCAGTAAAGGGTGAGGTTGAGAACAAAGTCCTTTAGGTAGAGCAGTAAAGAATGAGGTTGAGAACAAAGTCCTTTAGATAGAGCAGTAAAGACATAGGTTGAGAACAAAGTCCTTTAGATAGAGCAGTAAAGACTGAGGTTGAGAACAAAGTCCTTTAGATAGAGCAGTAAAGAGTGAGATTGAGAACAAAGTCCTTTAGGTAGAGCAGTAAAGACATAGGTTGAGAACAAAGTCCTTTAGATAGAGCAGTAAAGAGTGAGATTGAGAACAAAGTCATTTAGGTAGAGCAGTAAAGAGTGAGGTTGAGAACAAAGTCCTTTAGATAGAGCAGTAAAGACATAGGTTGAGAACAAAGTCCTTTAGGTAGAACAGTAAAGAGTGAGGTTGAGAACAAAGTCCTTTAGGTAGAGCAGTAAAGACATAGGTTGAGAACAAAGTCCTTTAGATAGAGCAGTAAAGACATAGGTTGAGAACAAAGTCCTTTAGATAGAGCAGTAAAGACATAGGTTGAGAACAAAGTCCTTTAGATAGAGCAGTAAAGACTGAGGTTGAGAACAAAGTCCTTTAGATAGAGCAGTAAAGACATAGGTTGAGAACAAAGTCCTTTAGATAGAACAGTAAAGAGTGAGGTTGAGAACAAAGTCCTTTAGATAGAGCAGTAAAGACAGGTTGAGAACATAGTCCTTTAGATACAGCAGTAAAGGGTGAGGTTGAGAACAAAGTCCTTTAGATAGAGCAGTAAAGACATAGGTTGAGAACAAAGTCCTTTAGATAGAGCAGTAAAGGGTGAGGTTGAGAACAAAGTCCTTTAGGTAGAGCAGTAAAGACATGAGGTTGAGAACAAAGTCCTTTAGATAGAGCAGTAAAGACATAGGTTGAGAACAAAGTCCTTTAGATAGAGCAGTAAAGAGTGAGGTTGAGAACAAAGTCCTTTAGATAGAGCAGTAAAGACATAGGTTGAGAACAAAGTCCTTTAGATAGAGCAGTAAAGACTGAGGTTGAGAACAAAGTCCTTTAGATAGAGCAGTAAAGACATAGGTTGAGAACAAAGTCCTTTAGATAGAGCAGTAAAGGGTGAGGTTGAGAACAAAGTCCTTTAGGTAGAGCAGTAAAGAATGAGGTTGAGAACAAAGTCCTTTAGATAGAGCAGTAAAGACATATGTTGAGAACAAAGTCCTTTAGGTAGAGCAGTAAAGACAGAGGTTGAGAACAAAGTCCTTTAGATAGAGCAGAAAAGGGTGAGGTTGAGAACAAAGTCCTTTAGATAGAGCAGTAAAGACAGAGGTTGAGAACAAAGTCCTTTAGATAGAGCAGTAAAGACATAGGTTGAGAACATAGTCCTTTAGATAGAGCAGTAAAGGGTGAGGTTGAGAACAAAGTCCTTTAGGTAGAGCAGTAAAGAATGAGGTTGAGAACAAAGTCCTTTAGATAGAGCAGTAAAGACATATGTTGAGAACAAAGTCCTTTAGGTAGAGCAGTAAAGGGTGAGGTTGAGAACAAAGTCCTTTAGATAGAGCAGAAAAGGGTGAGGTTGAGAACAAAGTCCTTTAGATAGAGCAGTAAAGAGTGAGGTTGAGAACAAAGTCCTTTAGATAGAGCAGTAAAGACTGAGGTTGAGAACAAAGTCCTTTAGATAGAGCAGTAAAGACATAGGTTGAGAAGAAAGTCCTTTAGGTAGAGCAGCAATGGGTGAGGTTGAGAACAAAGTCCTTTAGATAGAGCAGTAAAGGGTGAGGTTGAGAACAAAGTCCTTTAGGTAGAGCAGTAAAGGGTGAGGTTGAGAACAAAGTCCTTTAGATAGAGCAGTAAAGGGTGAGGTTGAGAACAAAGTCCTTTAGATAGAGCAGTAAAGACTGAGGTTGAGAACAAAGTCCTTTAGGTAGAGCAGTAAAGGGTGAGGTTGAGAACAAAGTCATTTAGATAGAGCAGTAAAGACTGAGGTTGAGAACAAAGTCCTTTAGATAGAGCAGTAAAGGGTGAGGTTGAGAACAAAGTCCTTTAGGTAGAGCAGTAAAGGGTGAGGTTGAGAACAAAGTCCTTTAGATAGAGCAGTAAAGGGTGAGGTTGAGAACAAAGTCCTTTAGATAGAGCAGTAAAGACATAGGTTGAGAACAAAGTCCTTTAGATAGAGCAGTAAAGGGTGAGGTTGAGAACAAAGTCCTTTAGATAGAGCAGTAAAGACATAGGTTGAGAACAAAGTCCTTTAGATAGAGCAGTAAAGGGTGAGGTTGAGAACAAAGTCCTTTAGATAGAGCAGTAAAGAGTGAGGTTGAGAACAAAGTCCTTTAGATAGAGCAGTAAAGAGTGAGGTTGAGAACAAAGTCCTTTAGATAGAGCAGTAAAGGGTGAGGTTGAGAACAAAGTCCTTTAGGTAGAGCAGTAAAGGGTGAGGTTGAGAACAAAGTCCTTTAGATAGAGCAGTAAAGACTGAGGTTGAGAACAAAGTCCTTTAGGTAGAGCAGTAAAGAGTGAGGTTGAGAACAAAGTCCTTTAGATAGAGCAGTAAAGAGTGAGGTTGAGAACAAAGTCCTTTAGATAGAGCAGTAAAGGGTGAGGTTGAGAACAAAGTCCTTTAGGTAGAGCAGTAAAGACTGAGGTTGAGAACAAAGTCCTTTAGATAGAGCAGTAAAGACTGAGGTTGAGAACAAAGTCCTTTAGATAGAGCAGTAAAGAGTGAGGTTGAGAACAAAGTCCTTTAGATAGAGCAGTAAAGACTGAGGTTGAGAACAAAGTCCTTTAGATAGAGCAGTAAAGAGTGAGGTTGAGAACAAAGTCCTTTAGGTAGAGCAGTAAAGGGTGAGGTTGAGAACAAAGTCCTTTAGGTAGAGCAGTAAAGGGTGAGGTTGAGAACAACGTCCTTTAGATAGAGCAGTAAAGGGTGAGGTTGAGAACAAAGTCCTTTAGATAGAGCAGTAAAGACTGAGGTTGAGAACAAAGTCCTTTAGATAGAGCAGTAAAGGGTGAGGTTGAGAACAAAGTCCTTTAGATAGAGCAGTAAAGACATAGGTTGAGAACAAAGTCCTTTAGATAGAGCAGTAAAGACATAGGTTGAGAACAAAGTCCTTTAGATAGAGCAGTAAAGACATAGGTTGAGAACAAAGTCCTTTAGGTAGAGCAGTAAAGACTGAGGTTGAGAACAAAGTCCTTTAGATAGAGCAGTAAAGAGTGAGGTTGAGAACAAAGTCCTTTAGGTAGAGCAGTAAAGACATAGGTTGAGAACAAAGTCCTTTAGATAGAGCAGTAAAGGGTGAGGTTGAGAACAAAGTCCTTTAGGTAGAGCAGTAAAGAGTGAGGTTGAGAACAAAGTCCTTTAGGTAGAGCAGTAAAGAGTGAGGTTGAGAACAAAGTCCTTTAGGTAGAGCAGTAAAGAGTGAGGTTGAGAACAAAGTCCTTTAGATAGAGCAGTAAAGGGTGAGGTTGAGAACAAAGTCCTTTAGGTAGAGCAGTAAAGAGTGAGGTTGAGAACAAAGTCCTTTAGATAGAGCAGTAAAGGGTGAGGTTGAGAACAAAGTCCTTTAGATAGAGCAGTAAAGGGTGAGGTTGAGAACAAAGTCCTTTAGATAGAGCAGTAAAGAGTGAGGTTGAGAACAAAGTCCTTTAGATAGAGCAGTAAAGAGTGAGGTTGAGAACAAAGTCCTTTAGGTAGAGCAGTAAAGAGTGAGGTTGAGAACAAAGTCCTTTAGGTAGAGCAGTAAAGGGTGAGGTTGAGAACAAAGTCCTTTAGATAGAGCAGTAAAGACTGAGGTTGAGAACAAAGTCCTTTAGATAGAGCAGTAAAGACATAGGTTGAGAACAAAGTCCTTTAGGTAGAGCAGTAAAGAGTGAGGTTGAGAACAAAGTCCTTTAGGGCATTTGGTCAAGGAACTCGGCTCTAAAAATGCAGACGATTTTAGAGTCAGGTATTAGAGCAATATGAGAGAGAGAGAGAGAGAGAGAGAGAGATGAGAGAGAGAGAGAGAGAGAGAGAGAGAGAGAGAGAGAGAGAGAGAGAGAGAGAGAGAGAGAGAGAGAGAGAGCAGAAGTTTCCTCTCCCTAATCCTGCCAAAGGTCAGTGCTTGGATTAGCACACTGCAACTGTGAGTGGCGATAATCCGCCCTAATCCTAATCCAGAATAGTACAACAGATAGGCTTTGTTCTAATCCATTGAAGGCCCGGTGTTCAGCATATGGCCGGTGACGATAGTGTATCACAGCTGTCGCTCACTGTGTCAGTGGAGTGTCAGTGGTGTTCAGCATATGGCCGGTGACGATAGTGTATCACAGCTGTCGTTCACTGTGTCAGTAGCGTGTCAGTGCAGTGACATAAAACACGCACACTGTGTCAGTGGAGTGTCAGTGGAGTGTCAGTGGAGTGTCAGTGGAGTGTCAGTGGAGTGTCAGTGGAGTGTCAGTGCAGTGACACAAAAGCCGCACACTCCGTGTGCGGCGCAAAGTTGCTGTTGCCACATTGCACTTCGGGCAAAGTGAAACGGGCACAAAATGTGAACATTTTGAACTTGGGTCAAAATGAAACGTGGACAAAATGTGGACACGAGAGTTGTGGGCCTACTACTGATGTGTGGGCAACACAGCTGACAATTTGGTGAAGGGACATTAGGCCCTGGTGAAGGGACAATAGACCTTGGTGAAGGGACAATAGGCCCTGGTGAAGGGACAATAGACCTTGGTGAAGGGACAATAGGCCCTGGTGAAAGGACAATAGACCTTGGTGAAGGGACATTAGGCCCTGGTGAAGGGACAATAGGCCCTGGTGAAGGGACAATAGGCCCTGGTGAAGGGACAATTTGGTGAAGGAACAATAGGCCTCGGTGAAGGGACAATAGGCCTCGGTGAAGGGACAATAGGCCTTGGTGAAGGGACAATAGGCCTTGGTGAAGGGACAATAGGCCTTGGTGAAGGGACAATAGGCCTTGGTGAAGGGACAATAAGCCTTGGTGAATTGACAATAGGGACACTAGACCTTTTTGAAGGGACAATCGGCCTTGGTGAAGGGACAATTTGGTGAAAGGACAATAGGCCTTGGTGAAGGGACAATAGGCCTTGGTGAAGGGACAATAGGCCTTGGTGAAGGGACAATAGGCCTTGGTGAAGGGACAATAGGCCCTGGTGAAGGGACAATTTGGTGAAGGGACAATAGGCCCTGGTGAAGGGACAATAGGCCTTGGTGAAGGGACAATAGGCCTTGGTGAAGGGACAATAGGCCTTGGTGAAGGGACAATAGGCCCTGGTGAAGGGACAATAGGCCTTGGTGAAGGGACAATAGGCCCTGGTGAAGGGACAATTTGGTGAAGGGACAATAGGCCTTGGTGAAGGGACAATAGGCCTCGGTGAAGGGACAATAGGCCTTGGTGAAGTGACAATAGGCCCTGGTGAAGGGACAATAGGCCTTGGTGAAGGGACAATAGGCCTTGGTGAAGGGACAATAAGCCTTGGTGAAGGGACAATAGGGACACTAGACCTTTTTGAAGGGACAATCGGCCTTGGTGAAGGGACAATTTGGTGAAAGGACAATAGGCCTTGGTGAAGGGACAATAGGCCCTGGTGAAGGGACAATAGGCACTGGTGAAGGGACAATAGGCCTTGGTGAAGGGACAATAGGCCCTGGTGAAGGGACAATAGGCCCTGGTGAAGGGACAATAGGCCTTGGTGAAGGGACAATAGGCCTTGGTGAAGGGACAATAGGCCTTGGTGAAGGGACAATAGGCCCTGGTGAAGGGACAATAGGCCTTGGTGAAGGGACAATAGGCCCTGGTAAAAGGACAATAGACCTTGGTGAAGGGACAATAGGCCTTGGTGAAGGGACAATAGGCCTCGGTGAAGGGACAATAGGCCTTGGTGAAGGGACAATAGGCCCTGGTGAAGGGACAATAGGCCTTGGTGAAGGGACAATAGGCCTTGGTGAAGGGACAATAGGCCTTGGTGAAGTGACAATAGGCCCTGGTGAAGGGACAATAGGCCTGGTGAAGGGACAATAGGCCCTGGTGAAGGGACAATTTGGTGAAGGGACAATAGGCTCTAGTGAAGGGACAATAGGCCTTGGTGAAGGGACAATAGGCCCTAGTGAAGGGACAATAGGCCTTGGTGAAGGGACAATAGGCCCTAGTGAAGGGACAATAGGCCTTGGTGAAGGGACAATAGGCCTTGGTGAAGGGACAATAGGCCTTGGTGAAGGGACAATAGGCCTTGGTGAAGGGACAATAGGCCTTGGTGAAGGGACAATAGGCCCTGGTGAAGGGACAATAGGCCTTGGTGAAGGGACAATAGGCCTTGGTGAAGGGACAATAGGCCTTGGTGAAGGGACAATTTGGTGAAGGGACAATATGCCCTAGGTGAAGGGACAATAGGCCTTGGTGAAGGGACAATTTGGTGAAGGGACAATATGCCCTGGTGAAGGGACAATAGGCCTTGGTGAAGGGACAATAGGCCCTAGTGAAGACACAATAGGCCTTGGTGAAGGGACAATATGCCCTAGTGAAGGGACAATAGGCCTTGGTGAAGGGACAATAGGCCCTGGTGAAGGGACAATAGGCCTTGGTGAAGGGACAATAGGCCTTGGTGAAGGGACAATAGGCCCTGGTGAAGGGACAATAGGCCTTGGTGAAGGGACAATAGGCCTTGGTGAAGGGACAATAGGCCTTGGTGAAGGGACAATAGGCCCTAGTGAAGGGACAATAGGCCTTGGTGAAGGGACAATAGGCCTTGGTGAAGGGACAATAGGCCTTGGTGAAGGGACAATAGGCCTTGGTGAAGGGACAATAGGCCTTGGTGAAGGGACAATAGGCCTTGGTGAAGGGACAATAGGCCTTGGTGAAGGGACAATAGGCCTTGGTGAAGGAACAATAGGCCTTGGTGAAGGGACAATAGGCCTTGGTGAAGGGACAATATGCCCTAGTGAAGGGACAATAGGCCTTGGTGAAGGAACAATAGGCCTCAGTGAAGGGACAGGTCTGGGGAATGGACAAATGAATGCAATTATTACAAGTTGTCAACCGAAGTTGTTTTCGTCTGACAGGGTGAGTGTTGGGATCACACTAGAACACACGTTGGAAATGCACGAGACTAGTGTGCAGAACACAATGTATTGGAAATGCACGAGACTAGGGTGCAGAACACAATGTATTGGAAATGCACGAGACTAGGGTGCAGAACACAATGTATTGGAAATGCACTAGACTAGGGTGCAGAACACAATGTATTGGAAATGCACTAGACTAGGGTGCAGAACACAATGTATTGGAAATGCACTAGACTAGGGTGCAGAACACAATGTATTGGAAATGCACTAGACTAGGGTGCAGAACACAAAGTATTGGAAATGCACTAGACTAGGGTGCAGAACACAAAGTATTGGAAATGCACTAGACTAGGGTGCAGAACACACAAGTATTGGAAATGCACTAGACTAGTGTTCAGAACATGTTGCTAAGCACACTACAGGCATAAAGCTCCAGCTGAATGTTGCTAAGCACACTACAGGCACATTGAGAAAGCTCCATCTGTATGTTGCTAAGCTCACTACAGGCATAACGCTCCAGCTGAATGTTGCTAAGCTCACTACAGGCATAAAGCTCCAGCTGAATGTTGCTAAGCTCACTACAGGCATAACGCTCCATCTGAATGTTGCTAAGCACAGTACAGGCATAACGCTCCAGCTGAATGTTGCTAAGCACACTACAGGCATAACGCTCCAGCTGAATGTTGCTAAGCTCACTACAGGCATGAAGCTCCAGCTGAATGTTGCTAAGCACACTACAGGCACATTGAGAAAGCTCCATCTGAATGTTGCTAAGCACACTACAGGCATAGAAAGCTCCATCTGAATGTTGCTAAGCACACTACAGGCATAAAAGCTCCATCTGAATGTTGCTAAGCACACTACAGGCATAACGCTCCAGCTGAATGTTGCTAAGCACACTACAGGCATAACGCTCCAGCTGAATGTTGCTAAGCTCACTACAGGCATGAAGCTCCAGCTGAATGTTGCTAAGCACACTACAGGCATAAAAGCTCCAGCTGAATGTTGCTAAGCACACTACAGGCATAACGCTCCAGCTGAATGTTGCTAAGCACACTACAGGCATAACGCTCCAGCTGAATGTTGCTAAGCACACTACAGGCATAACGCTCCATCTGAATGTTGCTAAGCACACTACAGGCATAACGCTCCAGCTGAATGTTGCTAAGCACACTACAGGCATAACGCTCCAGCTGAATGTTGCTAAGCACACTACAGGCATAAAGCTCCATCTGAATGTTGCTAAGCACACTACAGGCATAACGCTCCAGCTGAATGTTGCTAAGCACACTACAGGCATAAAGCTCCAGCTGAATGTTGCTAAGCACACTACAGGCATAACGCTCCATCTGAATGTTGCTAAGCACACTACAGGCATAGCGCTCCATCTGAATGTTGCTAAGCACACTACAGGCATAACGCTCCAGCTGAATGTTGCTAAGCACACTACAGGCATAACGCTCCATCTGAATGTTGCTAAGCACACTACAGGCATAACGCTCCAGCTGAATGTTGCTAAGCACACTACAGGCATAAAGCTCCAGCTGAATGCTGCTATGCACACAACAGGCATGAAGCTCCAGCTGAATGTTGCTAAGCACACTACAGGCACATTGAGAAAGCTCCATCTGAATGTTGCTAAGCTCACTACAGGCATAACGCTCCATCTGAATGTTGCTAAGCACACTACAGGCATAACGCTCCATCTGAATGTTGCTAAGCACACTACAGGCACATTGAGAAAGCTCCATCTGAATGTTGCTAAGCACACTACAGGCATAGAAAGCTCCATCTGAATGTTGCTAAGCACACTACAGGCACATTGAGAAAGCTCCATCTGGACGTTGCTAAGCTCACTACAGGCATAACGCTCCATCTGAATGTTGCTAAGCACACTACAGGCATAACGCTCCATCTGAATGTTGCTAAGCACACTACAGGCATAGCGCTCCATCTGAATGTTGCTAAGCACACTACAGGCATAAAGCTCCAGCTGAATGTTGCTAAGCACACTACAGGCATAAAGCTCCAGCTGAATGTTGCTAAGCACACTACAGGCATAACGCTCCAGCTGAATGTTGCTAAGCACACTACAGGCATAAAGCTCCAGCTGAATGCTGCTATGCACACAACAGGCATGAAGCTCCAGCTGAATGTTGCTAAGCACACTACAGGCATAACGCTCCATCTGAATGTTGCTAAGCACACTACAGGCATAACGCTCCAGCTGAATGTTGCTAAGCACACTACAGGCATAGCGCTCCATCTGAATGTTGCTAAGCACACTACAGGCATAACGCTCCATCTGAATGTTGCTAAGCACACTACAGGCATAACGCTCCATCTGAATGTTGCTAAGCACACTACAGGCATAGACGCTCCATCTGAATGTTGCTAAGCACACTACAGGCACATTGAGAAAGCTCCATCTGAATGTTGCTAAGCTCACTACAGGCATAACGCTCCAGCTGAATGTTGCTAAGCACACTACAGGCATATAAAGCTCCAGCTGAATGCTGCTAAGCACAATGCTTCATTCATCCCCAGATCGCCTTTGCACATCAAGCTGAGAGGTTGCCTAGCTGAGAGAGAGCCACACAGAGAAAAGAAAACGATCTTCACTACAAGTACGGCGGTTGACTGACAGAGGAGTGGACACCACTTCTATTCTTTGGACCTCTTCTGCCAGCCCCGCCGCACGCCATCCTTTTCGTTGAGCTTGCTCCGAACTTGGGCCTTGAGGAGGAATTGGGATCACTTCACGACTATCTTCTGCTTCTGCTTCTGCTTCTGCCTCCACCAACGACGTCTCCTTCTGCTCTTCACTACACGTCGTTGGATCTATCTATGTGAGCATAAATAGGGTTCTAAGGTTTTGTTTTTTTCATTTGTTTTGCAGTTCGATGTGTTATTCGACTGCCTAGAGCTAGGGCCTGTAGGACGAGCCACAAAAGTGGTATCCCTGGGAGGAATGCGCCGGCCACCAGAGCCTTTGCACAGCAGGACTCCCAGGTCTAGGGACTAAGACCTTAGCTAGCTAGTTTTCACTGGTTTTTTCACGTTTACTTCTTTCCTCCACTGTCTTTTTTTTGGACCGTTAGGTCGTTCACATCGGTCTATCAATACCCCCCACTCGTAGGCTTTTTGCCGGTGGGTACGGTCGTCACAGCATAGTTTATGTAGGGTATTTCCTCTTTCTTTAGGGTTGTTTTGTTTTTGCCAGCCTCCTAAATTGTTGGAGGAGTTTGTGTGCGAGCCCAACAACATAAACAGTTCAGAATAAGTCTTTATAAAATGTAGGTGATTGTACCTTCTTTCTCTTTCACTCAAGTATTGATCCTGATCCTGATCCTCCGAAACACTAAATGTAACTTTAAATTCGTATTCGTGGATGTGTTTTCATCCTGGAGGTCTGACAGAGGCCTGAAGGCCGCCTTGTTCATCCCTGAAGGTCTGACAGAGGCCTGAAGGCCGCCCTGTTCATCCCTGGGGGTCTGACAGAGGCCTGAAGGCCACCTTGTTCATCCCTGGGGGTCTGACAAAGGCCTGAAGGCCGCCTTGTTCATCCCTGGGGTCTGACAGAGGCCTGAAGGCCGCCCTGTGCATCCCTGGAGGCCTGACAGAAGCCTGAAGGCCTATTTCATCCCTGGAGGCCTGAAGGTCGCCCTGTTCATCCCTGGAAGCCTTACGTGACAGAGAGCACCATGGGGGACACGGGGGAGAAAGACCCCTACATGACGGCCTACATCAATGCCCGCATGAAAAACCAGGTACACACACACACACACACACACACACACACACACACGCACACACACACACACACACACACACACACACACACACACACACACACACACACACACACACACACACACACAACACACACACCACACACACACACACACAAACACCACCACCACCACCAACAACAACATACAATATTTATACTGCGCTGAATCTTGATAGAAATCAAATCAAAGCGCACACACACGTTAGCATTCATAACGCATTCAAACAAAAAACGCAATACAAAGCGAACACACACACACACACACACACACACACACACACACACACACACACACACACACACACACACACACACACATACACACATACATACACACACACACACACACATACACATGCACACACACACACATACACATACACACACATACACACACACACACACACACACACACATACACATACATACACACACACACATACGCACACGGGCATGCACGCATGTGTACATGTATGTGTCCCGTCCTTATGAATCTAGACGTATGCATTCGCACATACCCGTGCGCACATACTTGTAGTTATAAAGATGCAACTCTGTAGTCAGCACAGACATTGTTCAAGTATTGTTTTAATTGTACTTATAAAGATGCAACTCTGTAGTCAACACAGACATTGTTCAAGTATTGTTTTAATTGTAGTTATAAAGATGCAACTCTGTAGTCAGCACAGACATTGTTCAAGTATTGTTTTAATTGTAGTTATAAAGATGCAACTCTGTAGTCAGCACAGACATTGTTCAAGTATTGTTTTAAACATTGTAGTTATAAAGATGCAACTCTGTAGTCAACACAGACATTGTTCAAGTATTGTTTTAATTGTAGTTATAAAGATGCAACTCTGTAGTCAGCACAGACATTGTTCAAGTATTGTTTTAATTGTAGTTATAAAGATGCAACTCTGTAGTCAGCACAGACATTGTTCAAGTATTGTTTTAAAAGATTGTAGTTATAAAGATGCAACTCTGTAGTCAGCACAGACATTGTTCAAGTATTGTTTTAATTGTAGTTATAAAGATGCAACTCTGTAGTCAGCACAGACATTGTTCAAGTATTGTTTTAATTGTAGTTATAAAGATGCAACTCTGTAGTCAGCACAGACATTGTTCAAGTATTGTTTTAATTGTAGTTATAAAGATGCAACTCTGTAGTCAGCACAGACATTGTTCAAGTATTGTTTTAATTGTAGTTATAAAGATGCAACTCTGTAGTCAGCACAGACATTGTTCAAGTATTGTTTTAATTGTAGTTATAAAGATGCAACTCTGTAGTCAGCACAGACATTGTTCAAGTATTGTTTTATTGCAACTTTTCAGCATTGTAGTTATTGTAATAAAGATGCAACTCTGTAGTCAGCACAGACATTGTTCAAGTATTGTTTTAATTGTAGTTATAAAGATGCAACTCTGTAGTCAGCACAGACATTGTTCAAGTATTGTTTTAATTGTAGTTATAAAGATGCAACTCTTTGTTCAAGTATTGTTTTAATTGTAGTTATAAAGATGCAACTCTGTAGTCAGCACAGACATTGTTCAAGTATTGTTTTAATTGTAGTTATAAAGATGCAACTCTGTAGTCAGCACAGACATTGTTCAAGTATTGTTTTAATTGTAGTTATAAAGATGCAACTCTGTAGTCAGCACAGACATTGTTCAAGTATTGTTTTAATTGTAGTTATAAAGATGCAACTCTGTAGTCAGCACAGACATTGTTCAAGTATTGTTTTAATTGTAGTTATAAAGATGCAACTCTGTAGTCAGCACAGACATTGTTCAAGTATTGTTTTAATTGTAGTTATAAAGATGCAACTCTGTAGTCAGCACAGACATTGTTCAAGTATTGTTTTAATTGTAGTTATAAAGATGCAACTCTGTAGTCAGCACAGACATTGTTCAAGTATTGTTTTAATTGTAGTTATAAAGATGCAACTCTGTAGTCAGCACAGACATTGTTCAAGTATTGTTTTAATTGTAGTTATAAAGATGCAACTCTGTAGTCAGCACAGACATTGTTCAAGTATTGTTTTAATTGTAGTTATAAAGATGCAACTCTGTAGTCAGCACAGACATTGTTCAAGTATTGTTTTAATTGTAGTTATAAAGATGCAACTCTGTAGTCAGCACAGACATTGTTCAAGTATTGTTTTAATTGTAGTTATAAAGATGCAACTCTGTAGTCAGCACAGACATTGTTCAAGTATTGTTTTAATTGTAGTTATAAAGATGCAACTCTGTAGTCAGCACAGACATTGTTCAAGTATTGTTTTAATTGTAGTTATAAAGATGCAACTCTGTAGTCAGCACAGACATTGTTCAAGTATTGTTTTAATTGTAGTTATAAAGATGCAACTCTGTAGTCAGCACAGACATTGTTCAAGTATTGTTTTAATTGTAGTTATAAAGAGCAACTCTGTAGTCAGCACAGACATTGTTCAAGTATTGTTTTAATTGTAGTTATAAAGATGCAACTCTGTAGTCAGCACAGACATTGTTCAAGTATTGTTTTAATTGTAGTTATAAAGATGCAACTCTGTAGTCAGCACAGACATTGTTCAAGTATTGTTTTAATTGTAGTTATAAAGATGCAACTCTGTAGTCAGCACAGACATTGTTCAAGTATTGTTTTAATTGTAGTTATAAAGATGCAACTCTGTAGTCAGCACAGACATTGTTCAAGTATTGTTTTAATTGTAGTTATAAAGATGCAACTCTGTAGTCAGCACAGACATTGTTCAAGTATTGTTTTAATTGTAGTTATAAAGATGCAACTCTGTAGTCAGCACAGACATTGTTCAAGTATTGTTTTAATTGTAGTTATAAAGATGCAACTCTGTAGTCAGCACAGACATTGTTCAAGTATTGTTTTAATTGTAGTTATAAAGATGCAACTCTGTAGTCAGCACAGACATTGTTCAAGTATTGTTTTAATTGTAGTTATAAAGATGCAACTCTGTAGTCAGCACAGACATTGTTCAAGTATTGTTTTAATTGTAGTTATAAAGATGCAACTCTGTAGTCAGCACAGACATTGTTCAAGTATTGTTTTAATTGTAGTTATAAAGATGCAACTCTGTAGTCAGCACAGACATTGTTCAAGTATTGTTTTAAACATTGTAGTTATAAAGATGCAACTCTGTAGTCAGCACAGACATTGTTCAAGTATTGTTTTAATTGTAGTTATAAAGATGCAACTCTGTAGTCAGCACAGACATTGTTCAAGTATTGTTTTAATTGTAGTTATAAAGATGCAACTCTGTAGTCAGCACAGACATTGTTCAAGTATTGTTTTAATTGTAGTTATAAAGATGCAACTCTGTAGTCAGCACAGACATTGTTCAAGTATTGTTTTATTGTTTTAAACATTGTAGTTATAAAGATGCAACTCTGTAGTCAGCACAGACATTGTTCAAGTATTGTTTTAATTGTAGTTATAAAGATGCAACTCTGTAGTCAGCACAGACATTGTTCAAGTATTGTTTTAATTGTAGTTATAAAGATGCAACTCTGTAGTCAGCACAGACATTGTTCAAGTATTGTTTTAATTGTAGTTATAAAGATGCAACTCTGTAGTCAGCACAGACATTGTTCAAGTATTGTTTTAATTGTAGTTATAAAGATGCAACTCTGTAGTCAGCACAGACATTGTTCAAGTATTGTTTTAATTGTAGTTATAAAGATGCAACTCTGTAGTCAGCACAGACATTGTTCAAGTATTGTTTTTAATTGTAGTTATAAAGATGCAACTCTGTAGTCAGCACAGACATTGTTCAAGTATTGTTTTAATTGTAGTTATAAAGATGCAACTCTGTAGTCAGCACAGACATTGTTCAAGTATTGTTTTAATTGTAGTTATAAAGATGCAACTCTGTAGTCAGCACAGACATTGTTCAAGTATTGTTTTAATTGTAGTTATAAAGATGCAACTCTGTAGTCAGCACAGACATTGTTCAAGTATTGTTTTAATTGTAGTTATAAAGATGCAACTCTGTAGTCAGCACAGACATTGTTCAAGTATTGTTTTAATTGTAGTTATAAAGATGCAACTCTGTAGTCAGCACAGACATTGTTCAAGTATTGTTTTAATTGTAGTTATAAAGATGCAACTCTGTAGTCAGCACAGACATTGTTCAAGTATTGTTTTAATTGTAGTTATAAAGATGCAACTCTGTAGTCAGCACAGACATTGTTCAAGTATTGTTTTAATTGTAGTTATAAAGATGCAACTCTGTAGTCAGCACAGACATTGTTCAAGTATTGTTTTAATTGTTTTAATTGTAGTTATAAAGATGCAACTCTGTAGTCAGCACAGACATTGTTCAAGTATTGTTTTAATTGTAGTTATAAAGATGCAACTCTGTAGTCAGCACAGACATTGTTCAAGTATTGTTTTAATTGTAGTTATAAAGATGCAACTCTGTAGTCAGCACAGACATTGTTCAAGTATTGTTTTAATTGTAGTTATAAAGATGCAACTCTGTAGTCAGCACAGACATTGTTCAAGTATTGTTTTAATTGTAGTTATAAAGATGCAACTCTGTAGTCAGCACAGACATTGTTCAAGTATTGTTTTAATTGTAGTTATAAAGATGCAACTCTGTAGTCAGCACAGACATTGTTCAAGTATTGTTTTAATTGTAGTTATAAAGATGCAACTCTGTAGTCAGCACAGACATTGTTCAAGTATTGTTTTAAACATTGTAGTTATAAAGATGCAACTCTGTAGTCAGCACAGACATTGTTCAAGTATTGTTTTAATTGTAGTTATAAAGATGCAACTCTGTAGTCAGCACAGACATTGTTCAAGTATTGTTTTAATTGTAGTTATAAAGATGCAACTCTGTAGTCAGCACAGACATTGTTCAAGTATTGTTTTAATTGTAGTTATAAAGATGCAACTCTGTAGTCAGCACAGACATTGTTCAAGTATTGTTTTAATTGTAGTTATAAAGATGCAACTCTGTAGTCAGCACAGACATTGTTCAAGTATTGTTTTAATTGTAGTTATAAAGATGCAACTCTGTAGTCAGCACAGACATTGTTCAAGTATTGTTTTAATTGTAGTTATAAAGATGCAACTCTGTAGTCAGCACAGACATTGTTCAAGTATTGTTTTAATTGTAGTTATAAAGATGCAACTCTGTAGTCAGCACAGACATTGTTCAAGTATTGTTTTAATTGTAGTTATAAAGATGCAACTCTGTAGTCAGCACAGACATTGTTCAAGTATTGTTTTAATTGTAGTTATAAAGATGCAACTCTGTAGTCAGCACAGACATTGTTCAAGTATTGTTTTAATTGTAGTTATAAAGATGCAACTCTGTAGTCAGCACAGACATTGTTCAAGTATTGTTTTAATTGTAGTTATAAAGATGCAACTCTGTAGTCAGCACAGACATTGTTCAAGTATTGTTTTAATTGTAGTTATAAAGATGCAACTCTGTAGTCAGCACAGACATTGTTCAAGTATTGTTTTAATTGTAGTTATAAAGATGCAACTCTGTAGTCAGCACAGACATTGTTCAAGTATTGTTTTAATTGTAGTTATAAAGATGCAACTCTGTAGTCAGCACAGACATTGTTCAAGTATTGTTTTAATTGTAGTTATAAAGATGCAACTCTGTAGTCAGCACAGACATTGTTCAAGTATTGTTTTAATTGTAGTTATAAAGATGCAACTCTGTAGTCAGCACAGACATTGTTCAAGTATTGTTTTAATTGTAGTTATAAAGATGCAACTCTGTAGTCAGCACAGACATTGTTCAAGTATTGTTTTAATTGTAGTTATAAAGATGCAACTCTGTAGTCAGCACAGACATTGTTCAAGTATTGTTTTAATTGTAGTTATAAAGATGCAACTCTGTAGTCAGCACAGACATTGTTCAAGTATTGTTTTAATTGTAGTTATAAAGATGCAACTCTGTAGTCAGCACAGACATTGTTCAAGTATTGTTTTAATTGTAGTTATAAAGATGCAACTCTGTAGTCAGCACAGACATTGTTCAAGTATTGTTTTAATTGTAGTTATAAAGATGCAACTCTGTAGTCAGCACAGACATTGTTCAAGTATTGTTTTAATTGTAGTTATAAAGATGCAACTCTGTAGTCAGCACAGACATTGTTCAAGTATTGTTTTAATTGTAGTTATAAAGATGCAACTCTGTAGTCAGCACAGACATTGTTCAAGTATTGTTTTAATTGTAGTTATAAAGATGCAACTCTGTAGTCAGCACAGACATTGTTCAAGTATTGTTTTAATTGTAGTTATAAAGATGCAACTCTGTAGTCAGCACAGACATTGTTCAAGTATTGTTTTAATTGTAGTTATAAAGATGCAACTCTGTAGTCAGCACAGACATTGTTCAAGTATTGTTTTAATTGTAGTTATAAAGATGCAACTCTGTAGTCAGCACAGACATTGTTCAAGTATTGTTTTAATTGTAGTTATAAAGATGCAACTCTGTAGTCAGCACAGACATTGTTCAAGTATTGTTTTAATTGTAGTTATAAAGATGCAACTCTGTAGTCAGCACAGACATTGTTCAAGTATTGTTTTAATTGTAGTTATAAAGATGCAACTCTGTAGTCAGCACAGACATTGTTCAAGTATTGTTTTAATTGTAGTTATAAAGATGCAACTCTGTAGTCAGCACAGACATTGTTCAAGTATTGTTTTAATTGTAGTTATAAAGATGCAACTCTGTAGTCAGCACAGACATTGTTCAAGTATTGTTTTAATTGTAGTTATAAAGATGCAACTCTGTAGTCAGCACAGACATTGTTCAAGTATTGTTTTAATTGTAGTTATAAAGATGCAACTCTGTAGTCAGCACAGACATTGTTCAAGTATTGTTTTAATTGTAGTTATAAAGATGCAACTCTGTAGTCAGCACAGACATTGTTCAAGTATTGTTTTAAACATTGTAGTTATAAAGATGCAACTCTGTAGTCAGCACAGACATTGTTCAAGTATTGTTTTAATTGTAGTTATAAAGATGCAACTCTGTAGTCAGCACAGACATTGTTCAAGTATTGTTTTAATTGTAGTTATAAAGATGCAACTCTGTAGTCAGCACAGACATTGTTCAAGTATTGTTTTAATTGTAGTTATAAAGATGCAACTCTGTAGTCAGCACAGACATTGTTCAAGTATTGTTTTAATTGTAGTTATAAAGATGCAACTCTGTAGTCAGCACAGACATTGTTCAAGTATTGTTTTAATTGTAGTTATAAAGATGCAACTCTGTAGTCAGCACAGACATTGTTCAAGTATTGTTTTAATTGTAGTTATAAAGATGCAACTCTGTAGTCAGCACAGACATTGTTCAAGTATTGTTTTAATTGTAGTTATAAAGATGCAACTCTGTAGTCAGCACAGACATTGTTCAAGTATTGTTTTAATTGTAGTTATAAAGATGCAACTCTGTAGTCAGCACAGACATTGTTCAAGTATTGTTTTAATTGTAGTTATAAAGATGCAACTCTGTAGTCAGCACAGACATTGTTCAAGTATTGTTTTAATTGTAGTTATAAAGATGCAACTCTGTAGTCAGCACAGACATTGTTCAAGTATTGTTTTAATTGTAGTTATAAAGATGCAACTCTGTAGTCAGCACAGACATTGTTCAAGTATTGTTTTAATTGTAGTTATAAAGATGCAACTCTGTAGTCAGCACAGACATTGTTCAAGTATTGTTTTAATTGTAGTTATAAAGATGCAACTCTGTAGTCAGCACAGACATTGTTCAAGTATTGTTTTAATTGTAGTTATAAAGATGCAACTCTGTAGTCAGCACAGACATTGTTCAAGTATTGTTTTAATTGTAGTTATAAAGATGCAACTCTGTAGTCAGCACAGACATTGTTCAAGTATTGTTTTAATTGTAGTTATAAAGATGCAACTCTGTAGTCAGCACAGACATTGTTCAAGTATTGTTTTAATTGTAGTTATAAAGATGCAACTCTGTAGTCAGCACAGACATTGTTCAAGTATTGTTTTAATTGTAGTTATAAAGATGCAACTCTGTAGTCAGCACAGACATTGTTCAAGTATTGTTTTAATTGTAGTTATAAAGATGCAACTCTGTAGTCAGCACAGACATTGTTCAAGTATTGTTTTAATTGTAGTTATAAAGATGCAACTCTGTAGTCAGCACAGACATTGTTCAAGTATTGTTTTAAACATAGTCAAGCACAGACATTGTTCAATTGTTCAAGTTGTTTTAATTGTAGTTATAAAGATGCAACTCTGTAGTCAGCACAGACATTGTTCAAGTATTGTTTTAATTGTAGTTATAAAGATGCAACTCTGTAGTCAGCACAGACATTGTTCAAGTATTGTTTTAATTGTAGTTATAAAGATGCAACTCTGTAGTCAGCACAGACATTGTTCAAGTATTGTTTTAATTGTAGTTATAAAGATGCAACTCTGTAGTCAGCACAGACATTGTTCAAGTATTGTTTTAATTGTAGTTATAAAGATGCAACACAGTAGTCAGCACAGACATTGTTCAAGTATTGTTTTAATTGTAGTTATAAAGATGCAACTCTGTAGTCAGCACAGACATTGTTCAAGTATTGTTTTAATTGTAGTTATAAAGATGCAACTCTGTAGTCAGCACAGACATTGTTCAAGTATTGTTTTAATTGTAGTTATAAAGATGCAACTCTGTAGTCAGCACAGACATTGTTCAAGTATTGTTTTAATTGTAGTTATAAAGATGCAACTCTGTAGTCAGCACAGACATTGTTCAAGTATTGTTTTAATTGTAGTTATAAAGATGCAACTCTGTAGTCAGCACAGACATTGTTCAAGTATTGTTTTAATTGTAGTTATAAAGATGCAACTCTGTAGTCAGCACAGACATTGTTCAAGTATTGTTTTAATTGTAGTTATAAAGATGCAACTCTGTAGTCAGCACAGACATTGTTCAAGTATTGTTTTAATTGTAGTTATAAAGATGCAACTCTGTAGTCAGCACAGACATTGTTCAAGTATTGTTTTAATTGTAGTTATAAAGATGCAACTCTGTAGTCAGCACAGACATTGTTCAAGTATTGTTTTAATTGTAGTTATAAAGATGCAACTCTGTAGTCAGCACAGACATTGTTCAAGTATTGTTTTAATTGTAGTTATAAAGATGCAACTCTGTAGTCAGCACAGACATTGTTCAAGTATTGTTTTAATTGTAGTTATAAAGATGCAACTCTGTAGTCAGCACAGACATTGTTCAAGTATTGTTTTAATTGTAGTTATAAAGATGCAACTCTGTAGTCAGCACAGACATTGTTCAAGTATTGTTTTAATTGTAGTTATAAAGATGCAACTCTGTAGTCAGCACAGACATTGTTCAAGTATTGTTTTAATTGTAGTTATAAAGATGCAACTCTGTAGTCAGCACAGACATTGTTCAAGTATTGTTTTAATTGTAGTTATAAAGATGCAACTCTGTAGTCAGCACAGACATTGTTCAAGTATTGTTTTAATTGTAGTTATAAAGATGCAACTCTGTAGTCAGCACAGACATTGTTCAAGTATTGTTTTAATTGTAGTTATAAAGATGCAACTCTGTAGTCAGCACAGACATTGTTCAAGTATTGTTTTAATTGTAGTTATAAAGATGCAACTCTGTAGTCAGCACAGACATTGTTCAAGTATTGTTTTAATTGTAGTTATAAAGATGCAACTCTGTAGTCAGCACAGACATTGTTCAAGTATTGTTTTAATTGTAGTTATAAAGATGCAACTCTGTAGTCAGCACAGACATTGTTCAAGTATTGTTTTAATTGTAGTTATAAAGATGCAACTCTGTAGTCAGCACAGACATTGTTCAAGTATTGTTTTAATTGTAGTTATAAAGATGCAACTCTGTAGTCAGCACAGACATTGTTCAAGTATTGTTTTAATTGTAGTTATAAAGATGCAACTCTGTAGTCAGCACAGACATTGTTCAAGTATTGTTTTAATTGTAGTTATAAAGATGCAACTCTGTAGTCAGCACAGACATTGTTCAAGTATTGTTTTAATTGTAGTTATAAAGATGCAACTCTGTAGTCAGCACAGACATTGTTCAAGTATTGTTTTAATTGTAGTTATAAAGATGCAACTCTGTAGTCAGCACAGACATTGTTCAAGTATTGTTTTAATTGTAGTTATAAAGATGCAACTCTGTAGTCAGCACAGACATTGTTCAAGTATTGTTTTAATTGTAGTTATAAAGATGCAACTCTGTAGTCAGCACAGACATTGTTCAAGTATTGTTTTAATTGTAGTTATAAAGATGCAACTCTGTAGTCAGCACAGACATTGTTCAAGTATTGTTTTAATTGTAGTTATAAAGATGCAACTCTGTAGTCAGCACAGACATTGTTCAAGTATTGTTTTAATTGTAGTTATAAAGATGCAACTCTGTAGTCAGCACAGACATTGTTCAATTGTAGTTATAAGATGCAACTCTGTAGTTGAGACATTGTTCAGTTTTAATTGTAGTTATAAAGATGCAACTGTAGTCAGCACAGACATTGTTCAAGTATTGTTTTAAAGAATTGTAGTTATAAAGATGCAACTCTGTAGTCAAGACAGACATTGTTCAAGTATTGTTTTTTTAATTGTAGTTATAAAGATGCAACTCTGTAGTCAGCACAGACATTGTTCAAGTATTGTTTTAATTGTAGTTATAAAGATGCAACTCTGTAGTCAGCACAGACATTGTTCAAGTATTGTTTTAATTGTAGTTATAAAGATGCAACTCTGTAGTCAGCACAGACATTGTTCAAGTATTGTTTTAATTGTAGTTATAAAGATGCAACTCTGTAGTCAGCACAGACATTGTTCAAGTATTGTTTTAATTGTAGTTATAAAGATGCAACTCTGTAGTCAGCACAGACATTGTTCAAGTATTGTTTTAATTGTAGTTATAAAGATGCAACTCTGTAGTCAGCACAGACATTGTTCAAGTATTGTTTTAATTGTAGTTATAAAGATGCAACTCTGTAGTCAACAGACATTGTTCAAGTAAACTCTGTAGTCAGCACAGACATTGTTCAAGTATTGTTTTAATTGTAGTTATAAAGATGCAACTCTGTAGTCAGCACAGACATTGTTCAAGTATTGTTTTAATTGTAGTTATAAAGATGCAACTCTGTAGTCAGCACAGACATTGTTCAAGTATTGTTTTAATTGTAGTTATAAAGATGCAACTCTGTAGTCAGCACAGACATTGTTCAAGTATTGTTTTAATTGTAGTTATAAAGATGCAACTCTGTAGTCAGCACAGACATTGTTCAAGTATTGTTTTAATTGTAGTTATAAAGATGCAACTCTGTAGTCAGCACAGACATTGTTCAAGTATTGTTCATTTTGTTTTAATTGTAGTTATAAAGATGCAACTCTGTAGTCAGCACAGACATTGTTCAAGTATTGTTTTAATTGTAGTTATAAAGATGCAACTCTGTAGTCAGCACAGACATTGTTCAAGTATTGTTTTAATTGTAGTTATAAAGATGCAACTCTGTAGTCAGCACAGACATTGTTCAAGTATTGTTTTAATTGTAGTTATAAAGATGCAACTCTGTAGTCAGCACAGACATTGTTCAAGTATTGTTTTAATTGTAGTTATAAAGATGCAACTCTGTAGTCAGCACAGACATTGTTCAAGTATTGTTTTAATTGTAGTTATAAAGATGCAACTCTGTAGTCAGCACAGACATTGTTCAAGTATTGTTTTAATTGTAGTTATAAAGATGCAACTCTGTAGTCAGCACAGACATTGTTCAAGTATTGTTTTAATTGTAGTTATAAAGATGCAACTCTGTAGTCAGCACAGACATTGTTCAAGTATTGTTTTAATTGTAGTTATAAAGATGCAACTCTGTAGTCAGCACAGACATTGTTCAAGTATTGTTTTAATTGTAGTTATAAAGATGCAACTCTGTAGTCAGCACAGACATTGTTCAAGTATTGTTTTAATTGTAGTTATAAAGATGCAACTCTGTAGTCAGCACAGACATTGTTCAAGTATTGTTTTAATTGTAGTTATAAAGATGCAACTCTGTAGTCAGCACAGACATTGTTCAAGTATTGTTTTAATTGTAGTTATAAAGATGCAACTCTGTAGTCAGCACAGACATTGTTCAAGTATTGTTTTAATTGTAGTTATAAAGATGCAACTCTGTAGTCAGCACAGACATTGTTCAAGTATTGTTTTAATTGTAGTTATAAAGATTGCAACTCTGTAGTCAGCACAGACATTGTTCAAGTATTGTTTTAATTGTAGTTATAAAGATGCAACTCTGTAGTCAGCACAGACATTGTTCAAGTATTGTTTTAATTGTAGTTATAAAGATGCAACTCTGTAGTCAGCACAGACATTGTTCAAGTATTGTTTTAAACATTGTAGTTATAAAGATGCAACTCTGTAGTCAGCACAGACATTGTTCAAGTATTGTTTTAATTGTAGTTATAAAGATGCAACTCTGTAGTCAGCACAGACATTGTTCAAGTATTGTTTTAATTGTAGTTATAAAGATGCAACTCTGTAGTCAGCACAGACATTGTTCAAGTATTGTTTTAATTGTAGTTATAAAGATGCAACTCTGTAGTCAGCACAGACATTGTTCAAGTATTGTTTTAATTGTAGTTATAAAGATGCAACTCTGTAGTCAGCACAGACATTGTTCAAGTATTGTTTTAATTGTAGTTATAAAGATGCAACTCTGTAGTCAGCACAGACATTGTTCAAGTATTGTTTTAATTGTAGTTATAAAGATGCAACTCTGTAGTCAGCACAGACATTGTTCAAGTATTGTTTTAATTGTAGTTATAAAGATGCAACTCTGTAGTCAGCACAGACATTGTTCAAGTATTGTTTTAATTGTAGTTATAAAGATGCAACTCTGTAGTCAGCACAGACATTGTTCAAGTATTGTTTTAAACATTGTAGTTATAAAGATGCAACTCTGTAGTCAGCACAGACATTGTTCAAGTATTGTTTTAATTGTAGTTATAAAGATGCAACTCTGTAGTCAGCACAGACATTGTTCAAGTATTGTTTTAATTGTAGTTATAAAGATGCAACTCTGTAGTCAGCACAGACATTGTTCAAGTATTGTTTTAATTGTAGTTATAAAGATGCAACTCTGTAGTCAGCACAGACATTGTTCAAGTATTGTTTTAATTGTAGTTATAAAGATGCAACTCTGTAGTCAGCACAGACATTGTTCAAGTATTGTTTTAATTGTAGTTATAAAGATGCAACTCTGTAGTCAGCACAGACATTGTTCAAGTATTGTTTTAATTGTAGTTATAAAGATGCAACTCTGTAGTCAGCACAGACATTGTTCAAGTATTGTTTTAATTGTAGTTATAAAGATGCAACTCTGTAGTCAGCACAGACATTGTTCAAGTATTGTTTTAATTGTAGTTATAAAGATGCAACTCTGTAGTCAGCACAGACATTGTTCAAGTATTGTTTTAATTGTAGTTATAAAGATGCAACTCTGTAGTCAGCACAGACATTGTTCAAGTATTGTTTTAATTGTAGTTATAAAGATGCAACTCTGTAGTCAGCACAGACATTGTTCAAGTATTGTTTTAATTGTAGTTATAAAGATGCAACTCTGTAGTCAGCACAGACATTGTTCAAGTATTGTTTTAATTGTAGTTATAAAGATGCAACTCTGTAGTCAGCACAGACATTGTTCAAGTATTGTTTTAATTGTAGTTATAAAGATGCAACTCTGTAGTCAGCACAGACATTGTTCAAGTATTGTTTTAATTGTAGTTATAAAGATGCAACTCTGTAGTCAGCACAGACATTGTTCAAGTATTGTTTTAATTGTAGTTATAAAGATGCAACTCTGTAGTCAGCACAGACATTGTTCAAGTATTGTTTTAATTGTAGTTATAAAGATGCAACTCTGTAGTCAGCACAGACATTGTTCAAGTATTGTTTTAATTGTAGTTATAAAGATGCAACTCTGTAGTCAGCACAGACATTGTTCAAGTATTGTTTTAATTGTAGTTAAAATAAAGATGCAACTCTGTAGTCAGCACAGACATTGTTCAAGTATTGTTTTAATTGTAGTTATAAAGAAGCAACACTGTAGTCAGCACAGACATTGTTCAAGTATTGTTTTAATTGTAGTTATAAAGATGCAACTCTGTAGTCAGCACAGACATTGTTCAAGTATTGTTTTGAACATTGTAGTTATAAAGATGCAACTCTGTAGTCAGCACAGACATTGTTCAAGTATTGTTTTAATTGTAGTTATAAAGATGCAACTCTGTAGTCAGCACAGACATTGTTCAAGTATTGTTTTAATTGTAGTTATAAAGATGCAACTCTGTAGTCAGCACAGACATTGTTCAAGTATTGTTTTAATTGTAGTTATAAAGATGCAACTCTGTAGTCAGCACAGACATTGTTCAAGTATTGTTTTAATTGTAGTTATAAAGATGCAACTCTGTAGTCAGCACAGACATTGTTCAAGTATTGTTTTAATTGTAGTTATAAAGATGCAACTCTGTAGTCAGCACAGACATTGTTCAAGTATTGTTTTAATTGTAGTTATAAAGATGCAACTCTGTAGTCAGCACAGACATTGTTCAAGTATTGTTTTAAACATTGTAGTTATAAAGATGCAACTCTGTAGTCAGCACAGACATTGTTCAAGTATTGTTTTAATTGTAGTTATAAAGATGCAACTCTGTAGTCAGCACAGACATTGTTCAAGTATTGTTTTAATTGTAGTTATAAAGATGCAACTCTGTAGTCAGCACAGACATTGTTCAAGTATTGTTTTAATTGTAGTTATAAAGATGCAACTCTGTAGTCAGCACAGACATTGTTCAAGTATTGTTTTAATTGTAGTTATAAAGATGCAACTCTGTAGTCAGCACAGACATTGTTCAAGTATTGTTTTAATTGTAGTTATAAAGATGCAACTCTGTAGTCAGCACAGACATTGTTCAAGTATTGTTTTAATTGTAGTTATAAAGATGCAACTCTGTAGTCAGCACAGACATTGTTCAAGTATTGTTTTAAACATTGTAGTTATGATGCAACTCTGTAGTCAGCACAGACATTGTTCAAGTATTGTTTTAATTGTAGTTATAAAGATGCAACTCTGTAGTCAGCACAGACATTGTTCAAGTATTGTTTTAATTGTAGTTATAAAGATGCAACTCTGTAGTCAGCACAGACATTGTTCAAGTATTGTTTTAATTGTAGTTATAAAGATGCAACTCTGTAGTCAGCACAGACATTGTTCAAGTATTGTTTTAATTGTAGTTATAAAGATGCAACTCTGTAGTCAGCACAGACATTGTTCAAGTATTGTTTTAATTGTAGTTATAAAGATGCAACTCTGTAGTCAGCACAGACATTGTTCAAGTATTGTTTTAATTGTAGTTATAAAGATGCAACTCTGTAGTCAGCACAGACATTGTTCAAGTATTGTTTTAATTGTAGTTATAAAGATGCAACTCTGTAGTCAGCACAGACATTGTTCAAGTATTGTTTTAATTGTAGTTATAAAGATGCAACTCTGTAGTCAGCACAAGTATTGTTTTAATTGTAGTTATAAAGATGCAACTCTGACATTGTTCAAGTATTGTTTTAATTGTAGTTATAAAGATGCAACTCTGTAGTCAGCACAGACATTGTTCAAGTATTGTTTTAAAAATTGTAGTTATAAAGATGCAACTCTGTAGTCAGCACAGACATTGTTCAAGTATTGTTTTAATTGTAGTTATAAAGATGCAACTCTGTAGTCAGCACAGACATTGTTCAAGTATTGTTTTAATTGTAGTTATAAAGATGCAACTCTGTAGTCAGCACAGACATTGTTCAAGTATTGTTTTAATTGTAGTTATAAAGATGCAACTCTGTAGTCAGCACAGACATTGTTCAAGTATTGTTTTAATTGTAGTTATAAAGATGCAACTCTGTAGTCAGCACAGACATTGTTCAAGTATTGTTTTAAACATTGTAGTTATAAAGATGCAACTCTGTAGTCAGCACAGACATTGTTCAAGTATTGTTTTAAACATTG